>JAVJIF010008908.1:0-88399 GCA_038442645.1 Agave tequilana | reverse complement strand
CAAATTGCCTTTGGGCGGTCGACCGAGCGATCGACCGATAATCCCATGGTCAGAAATATGACTGTTGGTCGGTCGACCGGCATGTCAATTTTGACCTTTCTAGACCCCAACAGCTATATTTTTGGCCTCTATAAAAATGAGTCTTTTGAGAGCTGTTTTCACTAAGATTTTTGAGAGCCAAAATTTTCATCTTCTACAGAGTTTTTAAGAAGTTTTCAAACAAGTTTTAGAGTTTTAATCTCTCTATCTTTATTTAATTTCAAAGTTTTTTGAAAATCAAAAGAAACAAGTTTTGGAATTCTAGTTCTTGTCTAAAATTTCTATAATCTTTTCTAGCATTTTTTTCAAGTGTTTTTGTTGATTGAGATTTCCTGCACACAGAATATAGAATATATCAGATTTAGAAAGAGAATGTGCAAGGTGCTCAATTCTAATCCGCGGTAGCAATGGCTATGCGGGTCGTGATCCTCAGGGGGACTAGCGATGGAAGCGTTTAAGTAAGTTATCTCTTTTTTTTATTATTTTCTTAGTTACGATGGTTTTTACAAGGAAGTGTGGTATTTACAATGAAGTGGGAAGAAAAGAATTTGGAAAGATGTGGAAGATGTGGATCTAAACTAAAATTAGAAAGAAAACTATACACATACATACCTCTTCAACCTGCTTACTTTGATCCGTTCGCAACTATAAACATACATACCTCTTCAACCTGCTTACCTTTGATCCGTTCGCAACGACTTACCTTGTCTTGGAAGGCGTTTAGTATGGCGTTAAGATCTTCCACTTCGCGATCTACACTACGAAAAGAAAAGACTAGAAACCGACGGCTTGTTCATCTCCATAGGCCATCAGGGTCTTCTTGGGCTAAACAGTCTCGAAGTATTTGGATCTCACGGTTTGTAAGTCATCAGAGAATAACCAAAATAGAAGAACAAGAAGAAAACAACAATAGAAGAATAATTAAAAAGAAACAAACTTCGAATTGATTTTATAAACAATGAAGGAAAGGACTACTTACATCGATGTCACCTCAATACAAATTGATCTCCTTCCTCCATGAAAATATCCTCTCCTCTCAGTTACATAAAAATTACAAAAGGAAAAAAAGAAATACCTAAACTAGCCTAAAAGAAACCCTAACTTTGCACTGGATTCTCTGTTAAATTCTGTACGCCCTTTCTGTTGCGTCTGCAGGGGTATTTATAGATGTAGAAGGAGGTAGAGTCCAGATCAAAGTCGTCCACGAAACTGGTACTAGGATAAGGCTAGATTGTCGCGGAAACGCGGACTGGGCCGCGTTTTCGCGGCCTGGTAGTGGCAGATGGCCACGCGCTTTGGCGCGTGGCTTCCCCTGGTCCGTCCATCTGGGCGTTGTCTTTTCTGGAAGTTGCATCCTGACTCTTATCTTGGGATTTCGATGTAACTTGGGAAGCAAGTTACCTAGATCTCAAATCTCCCAATATCTTTTTAAACGAATTTCCTTATCTTTGCACTCTCTTTTTGGCTTTTTTCCTCATCCTGCAAGTGTTTAGGTTGAATAGAAGTCTATCCTTCCTTTTCTTTGTATTTGCAACTATTGCCCTTGTGTAATTGCAATTTTGACATTTAATAATTGCAACTTTTGCATTGGGCTTTAAACATGGGCTTTTGGGCTTCTTTTGAGGCTTTATTCCTTTATTTTTATTTCTCAACGCCTACACACAATAAATCATAAAATATTAGTAAATGTGTAGAATTATATGAATAAATATGAAAATGTGATGGTAAATGTAATGATAAAAGCACTTTTCACTACCAATCAGTTTTCTTTGTATTTTCTTTTCCAAAACACTTTGTTTTCTCACACTTGAGGTATCGTTCTATTCCTATCTTTATGATCTTGTTTTTGTGAGAAAAATTATTTATGATCCTTTGTGATCACCAGAGAGTTTGTGATCATAGGATCACCTAGTTGTAAACCTTGTTTTCTTTACTTTGACTTTGTGTCTTCCCTTTTGTGTAAATGTGATTGTATTTGAGAGAGGAGTTATGTACTCCAAGTTTGAGTTATAATTTCTCAGTGAGGTCTCTTTATAAAAGGCATGTGTAGACATAATGAAAATCTTTTTGTGTGAAGGCGGGGATGTAGAGCAGTGGCTCGAACCTCGAAATATATCTCGTTGTTTGCGTTTGATCCACTATCTCTCAACTCTATCGCTCTTTATATTTTGTATTATTTTATATTGCTCTTATATATACATGCTTGGTATTGATTGTGTACCGACACTGTGTTGAACCAAGAGAGCTTTTAAAAGCATCTCAACTCTTAGTCTAGAGGAATCTAAAGGAGTAATTTCAGAGCCCTTCATAGAAAATTCGGGATTACTCTTAGTTACACATAGTATGTTAGCATTAAGTTTTTTATTCTGCATCATTTGTCTTAGATTAGCTTGTATAGCTATTCACCCCTCTAGGCGTACTTACACTTCATCCTTATTTCTTCTCGTCCTTATCCTTTGAGGTACTGACCAGCTGAGCACTTTCAGATTTCTCATGCTTAAGCCTTTTCTCTTCTTATACACATATGAAATGAGCTCATTCAGAGTTCATTTCTCCTTGTGATAGTTATACTGATCTTAAATTGACTGAAGCGTGCAGGAAGCGAAATCAATACCAATGTATGAGCAAGTCCTCTGACAACTGAGCCTTAGTACCTTAAACTTGAAAGCAATGTGAGACATCACATGATGTACTCTCTTATGTTTGCCTTGCCATTGTATTTCATAGAAATCAAGCTAGCTAAAAGCGTGCTTGTTTCTGCCTTATTGTTCTTTGTAAAATATTTCTCAGTTTTGGCAAGAAAACATTAGCCAAAATTATCTCATCAGATATTGCACCTCGAAAGGCTTCCGGAATGTCGCGTTTTATGATCATTAGACTCATGCTATTAGAGCGTTCCCGTTTTTCAATGTTCTTCCTATCATCGAAGAACTTTCAATCGTAAGAGAAGCGGATTGCTCTATCCTTAGTGCAAGATTTAGATCCATACAGCCAGAATGATTAAGATTATTCTCTTTTCGATCCTTGAAATTTGTCCCATTATGAAAATATTGTTTATATTTGCAATATAGCAGCAGTAGATACAATAGCTGTACAGAGAATAAATTAAATAAGTATGCACGCTCACATCATAATCAAATAAATGACTTTTACATTTAAATAATTATGAAATACATCTCAAGATACCTAGTATAACATTAATATCAATTCTTTGGACAGTAATATTAACTTGTAAGTGGTACTCTTGGTGTAGCAATCAAATGTTGACAATAAATCCTGTCAAATAATAAATTTATCTTTGAATCAACTTATTTTCACATAGAAACCTTATAATTGTCACACATTTATCACCACAAGTGCATATGCAATTTGGCCATATATTATTTTTTTATTGGGCCAGTTAATACTTGCATGAATTCACACATAAACATCTTAACATTCTCAAGTAGCTAATCTACACAAGAGAGGTCACTTTGGCGACATATTGTTTCAATTAATTTTATTAAATATTAGAAAATTTCGATAATTTATTAGATGTACCCAAAATTTGTTTAAAATTTTGAAAAATCCCAAATTGCCCAAAAGGACCCAAAATTGCGTGACTCCCGGGCGCAGCGCCTGGATGCCGCCAGAAGATGAGCAGCGTCCTAGGAGACCGCGCCCGGTGGCTTGGGCACGCGCCTGGCCTAAGCGCGCTCGCGCTGCAAAAAATATATATTTTTATTTTTATTTTTATTTTTGAAAACCTAAGAACAGATCTGATTTTTTAATCCATAAATCTAAAGAATTTTTTTTTTTACCAAATCCAATGTTATCATGCAATATGATTCATAAAAGCTAATATATTTTCAATCTCATGGAAGTATCAATAAAAAAATCTCAAATTTTTGAAATTTAACTCCCAAGTCTAAGAAACCTCAATGAAGTGGCTCTGATACTAATTGATGGAACTGAAATAATAAAAGGATCCGATCTATAAATCATCCTTAGAATAAAGAAGATCAAAATCATAACTTTATCTTTAACATAGATCAAACCCTAAAATATAGATCTAGTCTTCATAAAGATTCAAAGTGATAAGAAAAAAATTAAAATAATAAAAGCGAAAGTGTACCTTGATTCATGATTTATTTTTTGAATTGTTGGGATGGAGAAGGCCTTCGAAAAGATCCGAATTTCTTTGAGTTTTCTCTCTGCTTGCTTGAAGGGATCTCAAAGAGAAGAAGAAATATGTTCTTTTTGCGGATCATGATCCCTTTAATAATAACTGATTCTATCAGTTGTTCTTTTTTACAATTTTGCCCTTCATCAAATTAGAAATTATATAATTATCTCTACACATTAAATTCATGACAATTTAATACTTATTAGTCCAATTATTAAGTTTATTAGATCACAATTAATTTAGACTATAATTTAAGATAGTCATACACATTAAATTCACATATGTGAGCCTGCACATGTTGAATTATTTCCAATAAGAAGGGTTAGAAGAGAGATGTTGAGATGTTAGGTTGGGGACGAGAAGACATCCGTTGGGGTTGGGGGAGGAGAAATAGCTGTTGAGGTTGGGGTTGGATTAAAGAGAGAGTGGGTTAAAAGAAAGATAAATGGGTTTAATGAGAGAACAAAACAAAAATAAAAAGATGAAAGGTGTATTAGTCAGTTTATGTAATATTTTATGATAGTTGAAAAAAAATATTCCACGAATTTCTAAATATATAGATAGAATGGCGATGTGTATTTTGTCCCAACTTAAAAGATTTGAGGTGTCGGAAATATAAGGATTTGAGGGGTGAGTATGAATTTGCAAAGATTTCAAGTGTCCCTATGAAAAAAACTCCTATATAGCTAAATGCCCCCGAAATCTTGAATATTTAGAAATTTAACTCATAAATCTTTAATATTAGAAAGTTACCCTCCGATTCTTTTAGATCTGAAAAGTTTATCCTCTTTTTAAAATAAGAAGAGAATATTCTTATTTGATTCTATCAGGTTGCCTAATTTTTTTGAAAATGGCTCAATTGTCCATACTAAAATATTAAACACTATATTCCCAATACAAAACTATAACTAATCCCCATTCTAATCTGTTTATCCTGCTCCACTTTTTTCTCTCAAAGCAAGCGTATTTCTTTTTTTTCATTTATCATAAAAACTCACATCAATACATTTTCACTTATGCTCCAAAAAAAATCAAGAAAGATTCCAAAAAAAAAATTTAGAGTGAGATTCAATAGAAAATTTCGGTAAGTTTTAAGTTTAAGGAGATATGAGCGAGAAAATTTCGAGAAATTTAAGATTTAAAGGGACTAGAGGAGAATGACGAAGAAAAATGCAAATTTAGATACCTACGAACTATACAGATGCGCAAGAACTATGTTTGGTGTATGCCAATACATGTTATCATTAGCTCGTCTCTCTCTCTTGAGTGCGCGTGTGTGGGTGTCCTCACTCCTCTCTTCTCCGTTCTCTCCTTGTGTCCACAACTCATTTTCTTAGTCTATGGCTCTCCTCTCTTCTCTCAATCCTATAGTCTAGGCTCCCATCGTTTATCTCCTTTCTGCTAGTTATTAATAGGTTGTTGTCCACTTCTCCCTTCCTATAAAATAACTCTTGATTGTTTCTGATTTAATAACAAATTTGCTACAAAAAACGTCAGGGAATAAAAGAAAAAAAGAAGAACAAAACAAGAGGAAAACATGAATGCAAGAAGCATCTCCGTGATCCTAGTCTGCTTCCTCATCTTGGCATCATCTGTTCGCACCGAGGCTGAGAGCAACGACGAGTACTGGAAGAAGAAGGCAGAGGCTGCCTATGAAGTAGCGGAGAAGTCCTACACTCCAGATCCTTTCGCCGTAGCCAATTCTTTCAATAATGATGTTGACAGGTAGGTTCTGCATGCGCCTCTTTCTCACTTCTTTTACGCATTGATTCATTCATGCATGAACGTATGCATTTTTGCTTTACGTTCTAAGTAACAGGAGAGAGTTTCCACATTTTCTCTGCCTTGGATAAGCCATTATTCGAGAGAAATTTCTCTAATTATGTTGGAAGTCAGTCTTGGGTAGGGTAGGGGTGGAATCGAACCGAATTCGAACCGAATACTAACGAGTTGTTCGTATTTGATTGGCCTTAAATCTTTGAATTCGGATAAGAATTCGAATACATGCATTAAGTCTGAATTTAAATACGAATCTCCTTCTTCGAATTATTCGGATTCGAATTTTTCTTGAATATTAAAATATTCTTTCATTTGTGAATTTAATATTTGAATAGTTTAAAAATAATTTAATTAAATTTCTTTTATTTATTTCAGTTTTATTGACAATAATGTACTTATATTTGAGAATCACACATCTCGCGCGAGAGCGCGAGATAGGAAAGTAAAAGAGATCGTTTGAATTAGATTTAAGTTTAGACTTATACCTGACATTTCGGCTTCATATAAATATTTTATATAGGCCTTTTTTAAAATTTAGCAATTATAAAATCACGGAGAAAATACAAGAATATCTATGTATGTAATATTATATTTTATAAGTAGTTAAAGACATGTATTAAACGAATAGTTTAACGAACTAACGAATCGAATATTAGAATGCTCAGATTTGATTCGTTTAAATTGTGATAGTAAAAAGTATTATTTACGTTTAAATGTTTAAATGAGTAGTCGAATCGAATCTGATCGAATAATTAGACGAATAATTAACCAACTGTTTATTAATTATTAAGTTCATTTTCATTCCGAGTCTTGGGGTTGCGACCATGTTCTTATCACAAGCAAGTGATATTACTAGCTCATCAGATGCTCCCCTCTCGATTCTTTTTTTCTTTGTTAAATATCATTAACATATTATATACACACACATGCACACAAAGTATGCATGCATGGAGTATCATCATGTAGATCATTTGAACAATAGAATGCAAATTACGCCACAAATCCCAAGTGTGTGCATAAGAAATTTAGAAATCAAATAAATCACAATAATAGGTTGTTATGACTATTAAAGACTATTTATTTTTATTTTTAGATCATGAGATGTATGAAAAGAAATGTTCAATCTTTACCATATTCAGTAAATGTATGTTTTAAAACTTGAAGATTACAATAAATAGCTAGAATCATCAATATGGATGGCTCGTCGTTTATGTTCACAGTGAGGTGTGTAAGATCATATGACTCTGTGTGTGTGGGGTCCGCACATGTATGTATGTATGTAACTTAGCAAATACATAAACGTATTCATGTAAGTTCCTCTAATGTAATGTACATGTATATGTGTATCTATATTAAAGGCGTTAAAATGGCTTTGTCGTAAATTTATTTTGCAGGGATGATGATGGTCCAAAAAGAAACACTAAACCAGCAGAACGGGCAAAAGGGAGGCGATGAAGGCTCTCCCGCAACAAAATTTTCAAGATTATCTTGCAATATAATTTAAGGATGGTCTTAATACATCCAGATTAGCTCTATTTGAGCTTTTACTTATCTCATCACTATGATACTTTTGTTATCTTTGCTTTTATTACTTATTTGTTGGTTTTGGTTTCATCACATTGTTTCTTTTGCTTGGCAAGGTTTATCTTGATGTTTTGGAAGATTCTGGCCTGAAATATTACTCATTCTCTCAGTTTGTATTTGATTTATCTCTTCATTGAATGCTCTGTTTTGAGCTAAAGTTTGAATATTGTTATGAGCTAAAGTTTCAAAGTAATTGATTCGACTGCATGAGAGCACATTCAACACCAAATTATACTACCTCTCATTCTCTAAGATGTTCTTTATGAAAGAAACTACTGAAAGATTTTAAGTTAGCTAAAGCCAACTTTGAAGGAGTTACAGTGAGGGTATGACTTGACTAATTTTGTTATAAAATAGTGTATAATGTGTTTTGAACTCAAATCTAACTCAAGTTGGAGACTTTGTGGGCCCCTCATGTTGTGATAAACACCACCAAACAATAAGAGTAGCAGCGAAAATACCGTGCGATTTATCGTAATAAGCAATATAACTTGATCATCACAAGCATAAGAATACAAATCAAGAACACAAGATTTTGTGAGAGGAGGGGGAGAAATTCTTGTTAACATGAGAAGCAAAAATAGAGTTTACAAGGATCTCTCAAATTCTAAATACAAGGGGAATGAAACAAATGAAACAATCTCGTCTAAACTCCTTGATCTAAAATTCACAACTAGAGATTTTATAAACTTTTAGAATAAATCTAAACTTTTCAAATATTCAGCAAAACCATCATAACCATCCCTTCAACCACCCTTAGAAAGAAAGATTCTGAAACCCTTTCAAATTCTCAATTAGAAAACAACTCGGAATCCAAAATCGATGCAGAGCTTTCGAAAGCTTCGTGTCAGCTTTTGAAAACTATGATCAATCGGCCATTGATGTGTTCCCCAGTTTCACGGATTACGAAGCTTTATACTACACCGCTTCTCCGCTATGCATCTTCGCGGTGCTACTCTGCATAGATGCTTTAGAGTGCTCCTCCCCTTAGATGCTTCGAAGTACTCCTCCAGAGTGATGCTTCGGGGTGCTCCTCCGTAGTGATACCAAACTGGTGCTTCGGAGTGAGACACTGACCTTGCCCTAAACTGAAATTTCGAGCTGCCCAACCTCCTTATTAGGTGTGCTTCGCCCCTCCCTTCGAGAAAGAGGTTAATCCGTGTAATGACTCTGCGTAGGGCGACAAATTGTCAAGACAATAATTAGTTTTTTTAATTTTCTTTTCTTCCAACCTTTTGTTTTCGATTCCATTCTACTTATCTGTTTTTAAACTACTTCTTTGAATTTTTTTCCATTATGAATTTTTTTGTTTACTTTGTTTCTTGTTCTTTATTTATTTTCATTCCATTTTTAATTTTCTTGAGATTTATTCAGTGATAAATAAACTACCACAAAATGAAAGTATTTTAAAAAATAAAAATTTATGAAAAGAAAAAAGGATAAGAAAAAGGTAAAAGAAAATAAAAAAATTTTTAAATAAAACAAAAAAATTGAGAAAAAAATAAAAAAAACAAATAAAGAGAAGGAAAGAAAAGTTACAAAGAAATGAAATCTTAAGGATACAAATTGAATAGACACAATCTTCTCAAAATGTGAAGACTTGTATGAACATACTGTTAGAATTTTGACTTGTTGTCAAGAAGAAATGATGATTCAAGAAAATCCAATTGAGTTAGAGAAGACGATGTCTTGAAGCAGAAGAAGTAAATCAAGGTGGAGCAGTTTCCTTTTTAGACACTTACAAGTTTCTTTTTCTGGAGGACTACGAATAGGATTAAGATTATATTAAATTAAGGTTTATTTATAAAGATTGAAAGATTTAGATTTCTTTGAAATCAAGAAGATCAACTCCAAATAAGATTGATCAAGATTCTTCAAGCATCCAATAGTCAAGATCGTCTCATAATCCAAATAGAAGCTATATTGAAAAATCCTAAAAATAAAAGTTGTAACTCATCACTGTAAATAAATCTCAAGCAAAGGAGATCAGAAGAAGCCAAGAAGGAGATGCAAGGTGAAGGTGCATAGAGAGAAGTATACTCTTATAACCTAGGTCTAAATTCAAGGAGAAGGTGAATACTCTTGTGGGAACAAGAGAAAGCTTAGATATCTTTATATCAAGTTTATTAATAAAACTCTCTCAACTTTTTCTCCCTGTGGATGTAGGCCAAGTTTGGACCGAATCACGTTAAGTCCTCATGTCTTATTACTATTTTGTCTAGGTATTGCTAGTTTTCTTACAATAGTTTTTTTTTTACAAGTATCATTATATTTCCAAGTTCCACAAACATAGATCTTAGGAGTAACAATTAATATCATAGCATCGATTTATTACAACAGTTAACATCAGAGGTAAAAGTTGACGAAGGGTGATATATTAAAGATAGGAAGTTTTACGATAAAATTTGAGATTGAGAAGCTTAATGGTAAAGAAAACTTTGATTTATGGCAAAAAGGGTGAAGATGTTGTTGGTGCAACAGGGTCTTCACAAGATGTTGCAGGGAAAGTCCACTAACCTTGCATGTACGTCAAATGAGGATTGAAGAAGATGGATCTAAATGCAACAAGCACAATTTAACTATGTCTTACAAACAAGGTTATGTATAACGTGATGGATGAAAGAACGGCTACGAGATTATGGTTATGGTTAGAGACATTATATATAACGAAAAGTCTCTCCAACAAATTGTATCTCAAGAAACACTATATAGACTACGTATGAAGGAAGGGACAACAGTGTTAGAGTATCTAAACTTCTTCAACAAGATCTTGAACGAGCTTCTAGATATTGATGTTAAGATTAACGAGGAGAATAATGCATTGATACTTCTCTGTTAGCTTCCACGGTCATACGATCTATTGTCACCACCATGCTCTACGGTAAGAAACTCTCATCTTGGAGGAGGTCACGTTAACTCTCTTATCTAATGAGATTAGGAAAAGGCTAAATGAAGAGGAGTAAGAATGATCTAGCTTGGTGGTCATGGGAAGGAAAAGAAGAAAAGAAGGAAAGAAAAGCACGGGCTCATCAAAGGCATCTCGTTTTTGTCACAGGAAAGGTCATTGGAAGAATGACTGCATGTATCGACAAGAGTAGCTGAAGAAAAGGGGCAAGCTGTGGAGACAGACATTCTAAGCAGTGTTGACACCGAGCTAATGGCTTCCTATGTTGAAGACAACACTTCTCAAAGTAAACGCTGAATATTTAGTTCGGGTAGTACGGTTCATGTATGTTCCCAGAAGGAGATGTTCAACAACTTCTTGGTTACAAAAGAGGCAGAGATTATCAAGATGGTGGATGACTTGGCTTGCGAGATCATTGCACTGGGATAGTCAAGATTACACAAAGAGATGGAATGATTCATGCTCTGGAGGCGGTTTGGTATGTCCCGGAGGCACGATACAATCTAATATGCATAAGGGTGCTCAACGAAGAATGATGTCGTATCCAAGTGCAAACAAGGTGTCGTCACATTTAGCCAAGAAGATAGGATAATCCTGAAAGAGAGAAATATGGATGATTATGTAAGCATGAAAAGGAGCTCATCGCAAGGTAAAGTTTCAAGAAAGACTACAACGGGATGTGAACAGGGTCAAAGTGTTGCGAGAAAGAGAAAGAGTGCATTCGGGCAAGGCCAAATATGGCCCAAGCCATGGCAGTACATCCGCTAAAGGCCCCAGGAAGAGGGGCAAGAGTTAAGGCTTCACGGTATGATTACAACCAAGAAAAGAATTAAGATAGTATTCTAAAATCTCAAGGTATTTTACTATAAAGGCTTGAAAAGTAAGTCAAGGTAGAGATTATAAGATTTTGCCTTATTTTCAAAATGAGATAATGGTCCAAGAAAATCTAATTGAGTTAGAGAAGATGATGGCTTGAAGCAGAGGAAGCAAACCAAGTGAAGCAGTTTTCTTTTTCAGACATTTACGAGTTTTCTTTTCTGAAGGAGTATGAATAGATTCAGATTCTATTCAATGAAAGTTTGTTTCTAAAGATTGAAGGATATAGAATTCTTCTAGATCAAGGATATCAACTCCAAATAAGATTGATCAAGATTCTTCAAGTATCCAGTGGCCAAGATCATCTTATAATTCAAATAAGAGTTATATTGTAAAATCCTATAAATAAAGATTATAACCCAGCATTGTAAATAAATCTCAAGCAAAAGGATCAGAAGAAGCCAAGAAAGAGAGGAGCAAAGTGAAGGTACATAGAGAGAAGATATACTCTAGTAATCTAGATATAAATTCAAAAGGAAGATGAATACTCATGTGGGATCTAGTGGAAGGTCAGATCTCTTTGTATCAAGTTTATTAATAAAGCTCTCTCAAGTTTTCTTCCCGTGGACATAGACCAAGTTTGGGACGAACCACATTAAATTTTCATGTTATTTCTTAAAACTCTTTTATCTAGGTATTGTTAGTTTGCTTTACAATAGTTTTCATTTTACAAGTATCATCATATTGTCAAGTTCGGTAAATATCGATCCTTTGAGTAACAATTTATATCATAGCGTCATTTTGTTACTACACATGCGCAAGAATCATTTATCCCCTTGATATGCAAAGAGAAAATAACAAGTTAAATATAATGGTCTCATCTTAAAAAAGGTTACATATAATGATCATTTGAAAATGTTTATTGAGGCACGATCTTTGTCTTTCCTTAATAATGATGGACTTGTTGTCGTAATGTTTTCCTTTTGTTTGTTTTTCTTCTAGTTTTCCATATTCTAAGGATAAGTGTGCTTTAGTGCAAGACAAATCTGAGACTCACACTTTTTTTCCAATTCAAAAAGATTTTACCACAGTACTGTAGTGGTGCTTTATGCTAAAACTGTAGTGATATATAAAATGTTTTTCCCCCATTGATATTACAAGCATTTTCTTGACAGAAATGAAGCCAACAATAGAGTTGATAGGGAGGCGCCTAATATTAAGAACATATAGGGTGTTTATTAACAATTTTGCAACTAATAAATTTAAAAGGAGATCTTTTTATTTTTACATTGTACATTTTTTTTTTGTGGGGGGAGGGTGTTGTTGTGCATGCCCCCATGGGGGGAGGGTCTGATATATGACTATCCATAGGTGTGTACTCCTTGGCAAGACATGACTATCCATATGTATGCACGTAAGGTTTCATATATCTTTGCAAATGATCAACTGTATCTATGTATGGATCTAAATAGCATGTATGATGAATCTATATGGAGGAATTTTAGATAACATACCTCTTCGAAAGATAATGGAACTGTACTCGGATCTAGATCTCCACTGCAGAGAATGAGATGGAGAGTCTTCTCTTTACTTACCTAACCTCCTATGGGTAGAGATCATACATAGCTGCAGAGAGGGGCTCCTCTTTATATATAACTCTTTGATTAGTGGTCTTCTAATAATGTCCTAACCCTAATAAGAGAGTAGTAATAAGTCCCACTAACCTTTATAACTTTGATGAAAGATACACTTTGATAAAGAATAGTACTAGATACCACCAATCATTTCACGGCAGTTTGAGTCGCAACCGTGTACATTAAAAGGCGATGGCAATTTTAAAATTTGATGGAAGAAATACAATTTTGGTTTTTGATCTTTCACGGGGTTACTAAAATAACCACCATGAAAGATATATTTTATGATAGTTCTTTTAAAACCATCGTAAAATTTCAAAAGATGGTGGAGTTAGGATCTTTCACGATGGTTTGTTAACTGCCATGAAAATATGTTTTACGGCGGTTCTACAAGAACTATCGTAAATCTCAAAAGGCGGTGGCAATTTTAAAATTTGATGGATTTTGTGTTTGTATCTTTCATGACGATTATTTAACCGCCGTGAAAACAAAGTTCTATGATGGTTCTTACAAGAACTGCAGTAAAATCTCATTGAAATTCCCGCATGTGTTTCATCCTAACTCTAAATCTCTCTATATCTCTCTCGCCTCGCCTGATGCATCTACACTAGACGTCTCTCTCGTGCCCCTCTCAAGCCCTCGCCGCTGTTCGTGGATCTCGACTGTCGTCTCTCTCTCCGCCCCGTCACCATCGTCAAGGCCAAGAAAGGTACACTCTTCTTTTTGTTGTGGTCGTTCTTATTGTGCTTTGTTTGGAAAACTCATTTTGATAAAGTGAACAAGTATTCCTTACTTATGGGATCAACCTAACGAACTCATAGCAAGCGGACCTGTGTTGCGAGGAACAAATATCAAATTTAGATTTTTAAGGTACTAATATTAGAATGTGAAATTTATTAAAGACTTATACAAAAAACGTATGTTTTTACAGTAATTTTTTTAGGAGAAAAGATTGGAGGCAATTTCATTTATTTTAATTATTACATACTGAAACAATGTATACTTTACAATTTTCTCTATACATAAATTTCAATATTTTTATTATGAAATTAAGTGAGTACGAAAGGTATGGGATGTAGATACTTAGTAAATAGATAGGCATATATGTCAGTTGTAAGCATTAAAATCAAAAAGTGAAGTTTTAAGTCCTCTCCTAACCTGGCTTGCTTGTTTTACAAGGAGAAATCTTACCAAATTTTTTAATAAAATTAAAAATAAAAGGATCATATAATAAAATTAGAAATCAATAAATAACTCAACATCATGTTTGATTATCAATTTGAACTAATAATTTAAACTATTTAAATGTTATGTATGTTATTGTTAATTCATTTTTGTGTATATGATGTCTACACTAGCTAAATATGAATCAGAAATGAAAGTTTGCTAGTAGGTTAACTTTTGAATATTATAATAGTGTAAATGAGTTTATTAAGTTTACTTTTGAGCATGCTGATAATCCTAATCGTATTAAATATTCATGCATAAGATGTGGTTGTCTTGATAAAGTTACAGTTAAAGTATTAAGAGATCATTTAATCATTAATGAGATTGATCAAAATTATACAAAATGAATATGATATGATGAGAGTATAAGAAGAGTAGATCAATTATTTCAAATAATAGAAATATGATGAAAGAGAAAAAGTTGATTGTAGTGAGGGTGATCAAGTAGAAGACATGCCATGATGTAAAAGAAAATTTTGCAGATTGCACACACTTAGTCGAAAGCTTGAAAAAATGATTTTGAAAATTTTTTTATATGATGATTATACTACATTCACTAAATTAAAGAGCGCAGGGGAAAAAAATATGAATGGAGGTAATACGATAAGATATAGAGGTTTAAGGCCTTAACGAAGGCATATTGCTCGATAGGAATGAGTGGAGAAGTTGATCCATGTGTCCGATCTGGCGTAATTCTCTTTTGGTTCATGTAGTCTACCCTAAATACTTGGGACAAATGGCTTAGTTGTTGCTGTTGGTGATGATTATACTATTCACTAAATTGTTATATGTTAATATTGTACAATTTGAAAATGAAAATGAGTAGAGCGATAAGAGTTTTATAGCTTTGCTCAAACTCTCGAAGGATATACTTTCTGAGGATAATGAACTTTCAGATCGAACATACGATACCAAGAAGATCATGTGCTTCATGGGTATGAACTATGAGAGGATACACACTTGCCTTATGATTGTATTTTGTACCGAAAGGATTATGAAGATTGGAGAGCCGTCTGATTTCTAATGCGGATCGGCGCAAAAAAAATAAGAATAAATTCCCTCTCAGGTTTTATGGTATTTTCTTATAATACGTAGATTTAAACGCATGTTTAGAAATGCAAAACATACAAAGAGTTTGATGTGACATTCAGACCGGAAGATTAGTGATAATATGCTTTGGCATCTGGTTGCCCGCAATGACAAATGACAAATTCAAAGTATCCCAATTTTGGGGGTGATGCAAGGAATCTCTGGTTCGGTCTTTGACTGATGGAATGAACTCACACGATAACATGAGCAGCACATACAATACATGGCTGGTTGTTTTTGACTGCTTATAATCTTCTTCATGGTTGCGTATGAAGCCTAAGTTTCTAATATTATCATTACTAATATCAGATCCCAAACAGCTAAAAATGATATAGATATTTATTTGGCATCTCTTATTGAAGATTTAAAGGTAATATGGGAAGAAGGTGTAGAAGTATTTGATACCCATGTTTCACCATTATCGGAGCTATGGAAAGTGTTTAATGGATATACTTAAGAAGATAAAGTACCAAAAGCATTGAATGGTGAACATGTACATTAACGGGTGAAAAAAACTCAATACAAGATATGAAAAAGTAAAGCAAAATACAGTTGAAAAGAATGTGTGGAAGAAGCGATCAATTTTTTTATCTCCCGTATTGAAAATTTTTGTTTGTGAGACACTGTCTTAATTCATGCATATTGAGAAGAATGTATGTGATTGTTTTATTAGTACATTACTCAATATGCTTGGTAAGACTAAGAACACAGTCAAAACTAGATTGGATTTGGTTGAAATGTGTATACGTGAGAAGTTGACACCAGAGAAGAGGGGACAAAATATATATTTATCGCTAGCATGTCATACTTTGTCTAAAAGAAGAAGATATATTATGCCAGTGTCATGCTAAAATTAAGATGCAAGCGGTTACTCATCAAATATTCAAAGACTTGTGCCAATGAAAGATTTAAAACTAGTAGGATTGAAATCTCATGATTGTTATGCATTGATGAAATAGTTGCTATTCATGGCTATATGTCTGTGTTGCCAACACATATCCGTAATGTCATTATCCGACTTTGCTTTTTCTCAATGCAATATGTAGTAAGGTAATTGACCCATCAAAACTGGAAGAGTTGCAGAAAAATATTGTGGCTACTTTGTCCTAGCTTGAGATGTATTTTTCACCTTCATTTTTTGATATCATGGTGCATCTACAGTTTATTTGATAAGAAAGAATTATATGGTTCGGACTTCTTAAGATGAAAATATCAATTTAAGCGATATATGAAAATATTAAAAGGGTATGTGAGGATTCAAAATTGACCTGAAGGCTGCATTTTTGAATGTAACACATATGAAGAGAGAGTTGAATTTTGCAATGAATACTTATCAAATGTTGAAGTTATATGACTTCCTAAGAAGGTGTGTACTATGAGAACAGATGATAATGATAAAATTGGCCTTGGTGTGGTTAATGCCAGTCGTAACTTATTATGTCAAGCACATATGTCTTGAATAACACGGATTAAGTATTATCTTATAAAAATGAGCATATGGACTATATAAGATGCATCAATCCAACTGAATCAAGGAGGGAGAAGTGGGTAATAGATGAACACAAATCATTCATTAAATGATACTACAATTGAGTTAATGCTTAATTGACAACTAAATCAAATTGTATTTCTAAAAATTTGAGATGTTAGCACAAGGGCCTCGAATGTGTCACGTCCTACCAGAAGTTTCTTACAATGGTTACTATTTTTACACAAAAGCACATGATGACGGTATGCTGTACAAAACAGTGGGGTGACCTTAATGGCTCAGTCAATGCATATGTTTAGCGCCAAATACAATAAATTAGTATTTACAAACATGTCATACTATTGGGTGATTGATAACATATGGGAGTTAGATTGCACCATGTTTATGGTTCATGTGTTCCTGTGTAAGTAGGCAGAGAATAATAATGGCATTAACATCAATGAGTTAGGAATAATTCTAGTGGATCTTAACAAAGAAGGTCACAAACATGATATATTCATATTGACATCACAAGAAAAATAAGTACTTTTTATCAAAGATCCTATTGATAAAAAGTGGTCCATTGTTCTCTTGATGAAGCCGAAAATTACAGCTGATTGTGATGGTGAGAATAATACATGGGATAATATTGATGAGGTTCTCTCTTTTTCTGTAGGATTAAAAAGTGGGGATAATATTGATGGTGATGATGAAAATGATAATATCAAGGACAATAAATTTTATATACGAGATAATCATTTTGGAGGATATTGGTTGAGAAAAGTTGCACAAAATATCGAAAGAATAAATATATATCTATTTTATGTTATAATTATTATTTATTTAAAAATTAACTGTTTCTTTCTTTCATATATTATTGATGAGGCTCTAATTTTTAGTATTTATATTCCTTAGCAGGCATGTGGATCTATCACAGGGCAGTCAAGATGCCTCAAAGAAGATGGCTAGAGGCCCCACTCGCATGGCTCATCTCATTTTAATGAGAAATAAGAATAGAAAACTTAATGTAGAATTGAATGAGAGTGATGCACTGTTTGGTGAAGCGGAGAAGGAATTGAGCAGCTACATTGGATGTGTTGCTTATCATTATGTCTCTATTCACATCACAGATTGATGTGCAGTTTCTACAAAGTTGAAGGACAAAATCTGAAATGATGTTTGGTAAGCAAATTCATAATAATTTAATTGTCTATATATACTAAATTTATTCTGTTATAAGTGCATTAATATTTTTTTACTTATTACAGAGTATATTCATTCTAGACAAGGGGCAAAGCATCATTTACTAAAGGTCGCGGGTCAAAGATGAAACAAATTTAAGAATTATTTGACAATGGGATTCATTGGCAAAGGTTAACAGAAAATCAGTCAGCTGAATATTACTTCATTCATCAAGAAGTTTGGAAAAACTTCATACTTCAGTGTTCTACGACAGAGTTTTAGGTTAATACAATATAACTACACATTATACAGTAATTAAATTACATATTTGAATATTAATTTTGATTAGATAGTTGTGTTTCTAATAGACTATGAGTAAGAAAAACAAAGACAATTAAGAAAAAGGTGTCAAGAATAAGCATCAGCTAAGTCATAATGGATATGCCTGGTTTAAAGAAGAACTGATAAGAGTGTTTTTTTGTTGTTTTTTAATTTTTACATATTCTTTTATGGATTATTATTTATGTCTTTTATATATGTTTGTACAACTGATACCAGAATCAAGTTAGGATAGTTCACCCACCTCCTCCTCCTCAATTTCCCAGGCAGAGTTATGGAAAAAAGTCAGGATTTTTGTAGACAGTTCATACATAAATAAACATAATCAAGAAGTTGCACATAAAATTGTAAGTGCTTATGTTTACAACATAATTGTTATAGCGTTCCTGATAATATTGATGAATAAGAGTTTACCCTCAAATTTCTTCTAGGACACTCTATCTCAGTCTGTGTCCCAGGGAGATATTCTTCCATCTTTGATGAATGACATATTGACCATGAGATTGGAGAGTGATTAGTACTCCGGTCATATTAGAGCTGGCGGGCAAAGGGCTACACTGGCTAGCTACTTTATACTCGTCGCCAATGTTGTCGAAGTTATATAGAAGAGGAGATTGAAAGAAAGGTTAAAGATATCAATGAAACCATATTTGAAGCCAGATAGAAGGCTAGAGAAGCTGAGATGAGAATGCAAATAATGAAAGAATTCCGGCAGAAATTCTTACAAGCCAGTACGCCACCCCTCTCTAAGATGTTGTAATGCGCCCTTCTGCTACACCAGATATCGGCTATGACAATTGTACAGTTTCAAGACAATTATCCGATATTCCAAAAGTAACCTTATCTAATTTCTTTAATATGTTGAGTTTTGAGCACCATGTGTATTTTTTAATGCAATTGATTATTATTTGGTTGTTACAGTGTGGTAATCTTCTGATTTCTTTGGCCATAGACCATGGTAACTGTGTTGTGGCGTACGAAAAGCGTACAACATGAGGATCTGGTCAGATCCTTCACACCATGTCAATTGGATTCAATTGTGTTAGAGTGAGCATCGTTGATCTATTGAATGAAAATGCATCTTTGGCAATTTCACACTGTGAGATGACAACTGTCGGTGAAGCGGTTGGTGCTTTCATTGTGTGGCCAAAGAAACTTATCACTCTGGATACACAGGTACGTTGACAAATTATGTTAGATCTAAATTTATTCCATACAAGATCTACACATATACAGTTAGCCTCTTTATCATGATCAAAGGGAAGCAGAGTTTTAGGCATACCTGATTCCATCACGAGGATGCCGAAGATTGCACGATCTCGAAGACGCCGGAGTTGAGGGACAGGATTCTTCTCTCTAGCCACCAAGTTCTCTTCTTTATCCTTAGAGGAGATGAGAGGCCTCCCAGAGAGAGATAGTTATTGTTGTTGGTGGAGAGGGAACCCTACTCATGGTATATATAGCATCAAGAAACCCTAGTTCAACTCATCATAGATCTAGGCCCTTGATTTATAACACGAGTTCCACACGTGTAGATGAGTCCCACATTCTAATTTAAATACACTCATGGCTAAGTGTAATTGAAAACGTGTCTAGACCCAAACCATTTAGGTTTGATCAATTCTTTATTGGGTCAAACAACATAGGTTAAGTGGGCGGGTGCAAATATCCAATTGACTTGATTAGGCCCAAAATAAATTAGACTTTAAAACATAATAAGTCTAACAATCTCTCACTTGGGCCAAGCAAGTCATACTGAATAGATATTATACATAACTTTATGACATCAAAACTTTAACCGCCGACAAACCACGTTTCAAAACAATCTGGTCCATTAAGTATCCTGCCACCGAACATGGCGATCGTTACCTTCTGTATAATCGAGGTAGGACCTTCCACATCATAAGTTTCAGAACCCCTAACGACATAGATCAAATGTGGACGTGTAGCATGGAAATGTCCTCTGATCAAATAAGATACAATTCCAACTGGTTTCCACTTTATGACTCCAACGAGTCTAGCCTTATGACTCCAACGAGTCTAACTGCTAATTCAACAAACTCAAATGCGCAAAAGTAAACTTTAGGAAAAGCAGTTATAAATTTATTTATTAGAATCAACAAATATCCATAAAGTGCACTTAGAAATAATGTCTGTTATATAAAATTAGCTACTCCCACAAAATCAGGATATCATATTGACTAGTCATCCCCATATGAGCAATATGCTCTAAGAAGACTTTAGGTAAAAGTCCTTTAATGAGTGGATCTGTAATGTTAAGAATAGTGTCATCACTGTCAACAGACAAAATATAATTCCGAACTTTATCATTGATGACAAGAAACTTGATGTCGATATGCTTCGACTTTGCTGAACTCTTGTCACTATTGCAGTAGAGCTTTATAGCTCTTATTGTCACAGTGTAGCTGTAATGGACTCTCGACTAAATCCACCATCTTCCCATAATAAGGAAAATGTAAAATGAAGTGGACTTCCTATTGTCGATACATCCAGCATAATCTGAATCTGTGTATCCAATCAGCTGCAACTGATCAGATTTCATGTAGTCTTCTATTGATATCGCATTACCTTCTTGATAGTCTTTCAGTGATCAATCCCAAGATTGATCACGGATCTGCCAAGTTTCTCAATGGTATATGCTATGTCTGGACGGGTACAAACTTGAGTATACATCAGACATCCAACCGCCTATGTATATGGAATGTCTTTCATTTGCTCTTTCTGTAGATCGTTCTTGGGACATTAGGGTAGACTTATTTATCTCCCTTAGAGCAATTCTTCATGCCATATCTATCTAGCACCTTATCGATATAGGCCTTTTTTGTGATAAACCTAATATTCCACGTGTCCTGTCACGTTGAATCTGGATGCCTATCACAAAAGAAGCGTCTCCAAGATCTTTCATTTCAAAATTCTTTGAGAGAAAACTCTTGATCTCAAGTAGAAGATCTATATCGTTACTTGCTAATAGAATGACATCCACATATAGCACAAGAAATATAAATCTACTCCCTTTAAATTTATGGTAAATACATTGATCAACTATATTTTCCTTAAAATCAAAATCGGATATTACTTGATCAAATTTCAAATACTATTGACGGGATGCTTGCTTTAAACCATAAATGAATTTCTTTATTTGCAAACCAAATATTATGAAACCTTCACTTTAAAACTTTCTGGTTACACCATACAGATTTCCTTCTCAATGCTACCATTAAGAAAGGCAATCTTAATATCCATTTGGTATAACTCCAGGTCAAAGTGCGCCACCAGTGCCATAATAATCCTAAAAGAATACTTCATGAAAACTAGGGAGAAAGTCTCCTTATAGTCAATGTCCTCTCTTTGAGTGGATCCCTTTATGACAAGATGTGCCTTATACCTTTCGACATTACCTTTCGAATCTCGCTTGGTTTTGAATACTCATTTACAACCAATCGGTTTCTTTCCTTCAGGTAACTCTACTAAATCCCAAACATCATTGTCTTTTATGGATTTTAACTCATCTTTCATGGCATTTGATCACTTACTGGAGTGAATGTTGAGTTTGGCCTCATTTAAGGATGCGGGGTCATCCTCTAGTCTTATGTCAAACTCATGCTATTGGAGATAAACTATATATAGTCATTTGCAATGACTGATCTCCTCTCCCTAGTTGATCTCTTAGGCACTTGTGGTTGAGAATTTTCAGTTTCTACCTCACCAGCATGATCTACTTCAGGATGAACTGTATATGTATCTTGTAAGGATGCAACTGTATTTTCATCTTGAAGTGGAACAACTACTTTATCATTTGGAACAATTGTCATGGGTATAACAATATGTTCTTTCTTAAATATGAAATCTTTATATAGTTGACTCCCACTGTTCTGAATATTCTCAAAAAAATTTAGCAATCCGTCTTTATGTTCTTAGTGGAGGGACAATAAAACTTAAAGCCTTTATACCTCTCAGAATACCCTACGAATAAACAACTAACTGTCCTTGAGTCCAACTTCTTCTCATATGGTATATATGGCCGAGCTTCCGCTGGACAACCCCAAACATGTAGATGCCTAATACTGAGAGATTTTTCAGTCCATAACTCATATAGGGTTTTAGTTACTATTTTGCTAGGTACTCTATTAAGGAGGTGACAACCATCTTTAAGGCTTCACTATATAATGACTTTGGTAGAGTAGTGTGAGCTATCATACTCCCAACCATATCCTTTAGTGTGTGATTTTATCTCTCAGCAATACCATTTTGACGAGGTGTCCCTGATATGGTGTACCAAGCGACAATATACCACTCTTTTAGAAATTGACAAATGATTCTGGACATTTACCTAATTCGTCATATCTGTCATAGTACTCACCACCATGATCAGATCTAACGGCTTTAAATATGTCCAATGATTGGGATTTCTCATGGAACAAATGTAGGTACCTATAACGAGAGTAATGTCTGTAAAAATGATGAAATATTCATGACCATTCCAAGAAGCTGTAGGGAATAGACCACAAATGTCTGTATACACCAAATTAAGACACCTGAACTTCGTCTAGTACCAAACTTTCTAATATTTCTTTAATTAATTTTCGCTTAGTGCCTATGCTATTCACATATAGAGATTCAGTATATAAAGCATAAAGTTTCAATTTATATAGCCATCAATCAGAATTCTAGTACCAACAACTTTAGATTTGAAAAGTAGACTAAGCATTTCATTATCAAGAGTGACAGTAAAACTAGATCTGTCTAACAAATAAAATAGAAATATGATTCCGCCTAAAAGGACAGTACATATAAAGTCTCATCCAAATCTAAAACCAAAAAATCAGAATCTAATTTAAGCCTGCAAACTCCAATAGCTTTAATTGCAACTTTATTTCCATTACCCATGTATACGTACCGCTCAGCTGGGCTGGGCCTCTTTTGGGTTTGGAAGTTCCGCATTGAATCACTTATGTGAATTATCTATTCACAATTTATAAAGTGGCACTAAAGCTAAATTAATCTCAGAACAAACATAAATATGAGATATACCCGCTAAATAGTTATTTTTGATACTTTATGCATTCCTATTTGAGGTGGCTTACTTTCTTACAGAAAAAGTATACAATGACCTTAGGCTACTTTTTCTGCACTTTTACCACTTAGGATCAGCCACTGTAGTGATGTTTATGTTCCTCTCTTTAGTTTCACTTTCCTTTTCTTATTAGAAGTTTATCCTGGATGCTAAGTGAGCACTGACTTTATCAGACATAGAACCCCTAATAGTTATAGGAATAGTGTACTTTATGACCATTAGACACATCTTATAAGATCTCTCCCACTTACCATATTGACCTTTTCTTTACTGAACTTTTATTAGTGATAGTAGAGATCCATCAATCTTTAAGGTGTACTCTAGGTGCATGAATTCAAGAACGATCATTTACGTGGTCTTACCACTTCTTAAAGTTTGTACCATTCAATTTATACTACATAAGTGTACAATTTCTCATCAATTTAACATAAACATTGTATTTAATAAAATTCTACTGTAATAGCCATAAAAATGAATTTTAGAAATGCTACCAGTTTAACTGATAGAGCTGCCGGTTAAACTTTCAGAACAAGTTGTGTCTCTATATGCCAACACTGTACTAGCCCAATATAGATATCCTAAAGTCTAGGTCCTATGTAAGAGAACAGCCTTCCTTTAGGCCGACTGTCACATTATAGGATTGGTCCCAAAGTTTAAGTAATCTATATTGGCCATATAATATATGTAATGACCCGGCCATAATGACAACCTTCCTTTGGGCTGATTGCCACACGCATGGGCCACACAATTTATGCATCTGGATTCTTGTTCCGCCATCAGACTAGTTGATGAGGGTAATGCAATATGGGCCTATAGTGTGACAACCTTCCTTTGGGCCGATTACCACACATGAAGGTTCTCCACTTGCATTACCCACATCAAGTATCCAAAGCCGTACATAATTCGGCCAAACAATAGTCTTCCTTTGGGCCGGCTATTGTCCGCATGAACTACATACGCAATTAAATAAGCTCTTTTATAAATTCTTTAGCTTGTATATATCTTTATCTGTGTGTTATTAACTGTAGTACACATCAATATTCAGCATGCTAGACAATATAAGCAATAATATAAATATTAATGAAGCGAAACCATGTAAGGGTACACATAACCATGATAAACAAACACTTCAATGCCTTCTTTATGTGAACTAACTACTATTTTGTCATGTATAGTTCATGTAATACTGTAGTGCTCGTCAAGAGCTTCGAAACGGCTATTTACATGCCCAAAACAGAGGTCAGATGAACCCGTAACGGCTATTGAAGTTTATATTGGCAAAACGGGTCTGCAATGCTTATCGGATCTGAATCAGACCCGACCCGTAATGGTTAAGTTATTGGTTTCCTTTCTTATTGGGCCGGGTTTAAATAAATTGAATAAAACCCAATAAACACTAATGTGAGACCAATTAAGAATAGATTAAATGAGTTTCCTTATTAGATTTAAATTTTGTATTTATATCAAAAAATCCAATCGTAATCAATCTCACAATTCCAAATTAAGGAAACCCTAATCAGAAAAAAAAACTTTCATGTTGCCACTGTGTGCCGCCGGTCCATGGTGGACGGCGGCTGCCCCTGCATGCAGGCGCCTGCAAGGGGTTCATCTCATATTTTTTTTTAATACTCTTTATGATGCATGCAGCGTATGCATCAAATATCCCCACCCGTTTTTTTTTTTAAATCTTGTGCTGCATGCAAATTGCTTGCATGCAGCCGACCAAGCAGCATGTATCATTTTTTTTAATTTCTGTTTTAATTTAAAAAACAGAATTAACAAAAAAAATACATATATAACACACAGATTTGATTCAGAAAATATATATACTTGAATTCAATTTAATTCAATTATTTGAGACACAAAAAATAATCTTTATTGAATTAAATCAAGAGATTGATTGGAATTTTGATAGATCGAGATCAACAAATTTACTTTATATCCCGATGATCCGATAAAGAGGAGGCTCTGATACCAATTGTTAGATCTAAATTTATTCCATATAAGATCTACACATATACTGTTAGCCTCTTTATCATGATCAAAGGGAAGCAGGGTTTTAGGCATACCTGATTCCATCACGAGGATGCCGAAGTTTGCACGATCTCGAAGACGCCGGAGTTGAGGGAGAGGATCCTTCTCTCCAGCCACCAAGTTCTCTTCTTTATCCTTAGAGGAGATGAGAGGCCTCCAAGAGAAAGATGGTTATTATTGTTGGTGGAGAGGGAACCCTACTCATGGTATATATAGCATCAAGAAACCCTAGTTCAACTCATCATAGATATAGGCCCTTGATTTATAACACGAGTTTCACACGTGTAGATGAGTCCCACATTCTAATTTAAATACACTCATGGCTAAGTGTAATTGAAAACGTGTCTAGACCCAAACCATTTAGGTTTGATCAATTCTTTATTGGGTCAAGCAACATAGGTTAAGTGGGCGGGTGCAAATATCCAATTGACTTGATTAGGCACAAAATAAATTAGACTTTAAAACATAATAAGTCTAACAAATTAAAGCACAATCTTGACTTTATAATATGATTAATTACAATTTTATCGTGACATGCAAATGATAAAGGGAAGAATACTGCACATCTTGAGACTGCGGGAGCTTACCCACAAATTTTTCAGTCACGTCGCCATCTTTTGTAGATGACAGTAAGAACAAATTATTAAAGACAGTGGCGACGCATCCGAGGAAGTTGGACGATAGTAGCCTTATTCAAGTGTCTATTGGTATATTTGGGTGCGACTTTTGAACCATAATGCTTGAAAATAGGGACTTTATTGACTTCATAGAATGAAAGAAGATAAGTGCAACATGTATTGTTGTGTATATGAAGTGAGTTATTAATGTATTAAATAGAAAAGGTTTTATATTTGATATTTTTTTATATTTATGATTATTTTAGGTTTTAAATGATTGGTGTCTGAAGATGGGCTACACTCAACGGTATGATTTTATTTGTTCATACAGAATCACACATGTGACAACAAAAAAAGATGAAACGGCCGTTAAGACTCGATGACACGATGCTAATAGGTGAAAAGAATTGGTTGTATCTTGCACCATATGATACAGGGGTAAGTACTAATCTTTTATAATAAAATTTAATTGTTAATTTAATTTAATTTCTTATATGATGTTCTTTTATAGTTCACATTGGACCTTGGTGGTATTAACCCTCACAAACTAACAGTATTTTGATTTGACTCCTTTCGACACGATGTGCGAGAACCGATTCGTGACATGATTAATACGTGAGTCATAAATTTTTTTCATTACTTCTATTTATAAATATTATTTTATATTCTTGTTTATTTTCTGAAATTTATGAAAAGAGCCATCTTCATGTTTGCTGCACAATCGATCAAGAAAAAGGTAAAAACTTTCATGGAAGAGGATTTTAGTAATTGTTTGGGAACTGATGATAACACTTTAAATTTTAAAATTTACTCAACACAATTTTATTTCTTGTAGTGTCTTAAACAACTCGATATGTCGTGTGAGGATATTATGTCATTCGGTTTATACATGAGATCTGCACAAATCAAATCAATCATATTTTTATAAATGTATAATACTTTGCATTAAAATTAATTTATATTCTTTTTAGAATATATTAAAACTAACACAAGTTAAGTCAATATGTTTGCAATTTGATAATAAAGAAAAATATTCAGATGGGGAATTGAATGATATTGGGAAGTGTGGACGAGATATGTTGTGAAATATTTATGTAATCCGATGTTAGAATATTGAGCATAAAGATAGTAATAGTGGGTTTCACTGAGGACTGTTAGAAGATTGAGCATAGAGATAGAAAGAGTTCTTGAATTTGCATTTATAATTTATTTCTATAATTCAAGAATTTGAGAGTTCTTGATTTTTGTATCTGTAATTTATTTTTATAATCCAATGTTTGTTTTCATCTTTTATTACAGGGAAATCAAGCATGTTTTGTTTCTGTAATCTAATGTTTGTTTACATATTTTGTTTCTTTAATCCAATGTTTGCAAACATGTGCTGTTATAAGAAAATCTTGTATGTCTGTAATTTTTTATCTATTGTATGAATGTTTCAATAAACTTATAATATGTTATTTTAAATTTTAAAAAACAGTAAGACTTTTTATGACGGTTCAAAAAAAATCGCCGTGAAAGGTTAAAATTTTCACAGACATTTAATGGCGGTTATATATATAGCCATTGTTAAATTTTAACTTTTTATGGTACTTTTAGAAAAATATCCGTGGTTTTGTGGCGATTATCCCTAAACCACCGTGACATTTTTGATTTAATGGCGGTCAAAAATTGCCATGAAATTTTCACATTACCCGAAAAGACCATGGTTTTTGAATCTTCATCATTGCTTTTTGTAGTCTGGTAAAAAATAACTAAGGACAAGTCATCAGACGCGATACTCACTTCAATGCGAAGGTCGCGTTTTAAATTAAAATGCGGACCTCGCGTCCAATAGAAGCACGGAGACTTCAGACGCGGCATGCGTAAACCCACGTTCAACGCGAGTCTGAGTAACTCTGTGTCCCGTCCAACGTGAGTCTAAGGAACTCTGCGTCTCACACCGTGTCTAAGCAACCCCGCGTCCCATTTCAAGCGCAGGTCTAAGTAACTCGACGCTCCACTTTAGACGCGGGTCTGAGAAACCCTGCGTGTCATTTCAAATGCGAGTCTGAGCAGCTTCGCGTTCTAACTGAGATGTCCATGTTTACAACAAGCAATGCGAGATAGCATCTAGCGCAACACCGCATTTCCGTTGTATTGACCCCCATTACTGGGTCAATTGACTCCCCACGTAATGAGAATTAATCTCCATAATAGAGAAATTTTAGGAGACAATTATACCCTTATGACTCTCTATAAATAGCCTGAGGAGTTATGAGAAAAAAGAGAAAAAAGAGAGGGGAGGCTTTTTGAGATTGAGAGCTGAGAATTCTCAAGCTAAAAGCTTCTTACTTTTTGGAGAGAAGTAGAAAAGGAGTGATCAGTAGACTCTAAACACTTAGTGTGTTAAAAACAGAGGTCCCTGCTGATTGATCTTCGAGAGCGTCCTGAAGAGAAGCTAAACAGTCGGCCGGTCAACGGAGAACAAGAATCACTCTCCATCGCTGCACGAAGAACCCAACCTTAAATAAAGAAGAGAACCATACCTTCTTCTCTTTTTGTAATCGGGATCGTCCCGCTGTAACTTTTCAACCACTCAGAAATTTTACATCAGTTAAGTTTTTCTGATCAAACAAAAGATGGCGACTCCACTAGGGATCTCTTTCTCTACTGACGAGAATGCTATGGCGCAAGCCGATGTCCAGCTTCTCGGGAAGACGGTTGAATCCCTCGTCATTGAATTTGACTAAGAAAAATTTGAGGAATTCCTTTCCTCAGTCTCCGCCAGTCCCAAGGCAATGTGACAATATCGCAAAGTCTCTTCTGAGACTCGCTCTCGAATCTCTTCGAAGATTACTCCTAAAGTGGCCTGCACCACTGCCCATAGTGCAAGCAGTGTCACTTCAGAAGAGGTTCTGAAAACCTCTCGTGCAGCCAATGCGGCCCGTGTCAACGTCTCTCAGGAGACCCGCAGGGCCAATGTGTCGGTGCACGATCGTAGTGACGGTGAAAATCAATTTCGTCATCCCTTTCCTCTCCAATCTCTGCAATTTCAAGTTATAGGGGGTTCCCAACAATCTTTACGACTCAACCGGAATACTAAATGTCGATGAAAGCGTCGGGCACATCGATAATAGATTGAAAATTCTACAGAAGTAATATGTTTTGCAGATTCAGAACGTTAGGTTCAAACCTGTGTTTCTTTTAAGCAACGCGAGGACCGCGCTTCTATTCCAGAGCGCGAGTCCTGCGTTCATCAACAACGCTAGGTCCACATCACACGTGAGACACGCGTTCTATCGGCTCCAAAACGCGAGGCCCGCGTTCCGCGATGGTCGCATTTTAACACAATGTGAGGTCTGCGTTTCAACAAAGCAACACAAGACTTGCGTTCAGCATTGCATGTCTTAAAGACATAAAATGTCAAAAAGCCCTCACCCTCTATGGTTTGAGGCTGGTTCCTCAGACGCTCCATCAACGGATCTGAGGGACTACCTGACAAGAAAGAGGAGCATCCATCAAATCGCCCCTCGGTGTCACTGCGAGCAACTAATCCCTGCAGTGCTCTCTGATTGCCATTGCGGCTTTTAGACAAATAAACCTTTGATTTTTAGCCAATTGTCTGTATCTTCAGACTCAGCCAAAAGACGACAATCCTGGAAAAAGAAATCATTTATCGAGTACCCAAAAGTGACTACAAAAATGGTAGGGCCGAGTTTTACACCAAGAAAGTACAAGGGAAAGCAACTGACTATTAGTTCAGAGGAGTCGGATGCTGATAGGTCTCCAGGTTTAAAGGATGCTCTTGCCGAACCTGAAGGGGTCTACCGACAAATTCAGACCCGCACGGGAACAAGCGCCCCGTCGACTACAGTCTGTTGGCCAGGGGGATTGAAGTGAATGATGAGCACCCCGCCATCATCAAATCCTGGTCTTTGAATTTCAGTTCGGAGATAACCGCCTATGCCTACATGGCGGGAACTGCCCAGGAGGTGGCCAAGCGATTTGAAGAGTAGGCCCGAGTCTAAAGGGAACAATTCGATATGATTCGAACTTAGCAAGAATCTATCGACACTCTTAAGAAAATACTATCACAGTTGCTTAAGGACAAAAATAAATCGAAAGTTAAAACTCCTTTCAAGAAGTCCAAGGGCAAACGAAAGGAGGGAGAGAGCTCATCTTTCATAAATACCAAGAGTGAAGAGCATTCTAACTTTGAGCCATCCAAATCTTCATCTGAAGAAGAGGATAACTCAGAGAATGAGAGCAGTCATTCCAAGAGGATGAGCAAACTGGAGCAACACCTCGAGGCCCTCGCAAATCGAGGTCTTCAAGATGTGGGGATAGTCCAACTTTACCCAGCAGAATGGGATACAACTCCTTACCCTCCCAAATTCAAGGCACCGACCCTACATACTTTCAATGGTAAAGGATCGTCGAACCAACAGTTATACTATTTTAAATCCCAAACTAGGAATGTAGTATCGAATGACATCATCATGGCTCATTTATTCATTGGCATCCTTAAGGGGGGTCGCCTTTGAATGGTTCATGAAATTTCCTGCCGGGTCGATTAAGATATGGGCCGACCTGGAGATGTTTTTTTTCTGGCTCATTTCTTTGAATATGATACAGAAATTTCAGTGCCGACTCTCCTTCCAAATAATCAGAAGAAAGGAGAGTCTATTAAAACTTTCGTCGAGAGAATACAGAGCATGGCACTCTGTCGTCCCAGTGGCATGACACAATCTATATTGGTTGAGACGTGCCATCACAATCTACAAATCTCCTTACTCGCTCAATGGGAGTGACGGAATGTCTCACTTGGAAGTAGTTGGTTCTACAAGGTGAACAGGCGGAAGAGATCGTCGCCAGGGTCAAGGCTGCCGAAAAAGACAGCAAACCGAGACCCGACAAGTCAATGCGACGTACACCAAAGTCATCTTCTCGGCCGAGAAGAAGAGATACTCCGGCAATGAAAGTTAAATCACCTTCAAAGACCCAGTCAGCTAGAGGAGGAATGGCTTCCAGCTAGGCATGTGCTAATAACTCGTATTACTTCAAGGATGAGCACGTGGTCTCTCTGTTAAAGATACTCCAAAAGAGTAACAGGCTCAAACTTTGAAGATCAAACACCCTGAAGAGGTGGGAAAGACAGATGATCCCAACTACTGTGTATATCACAGGATGTTTGGGCACCCTACCAAGAGGCTCTGATCAATGCAGAGGTGTTAAAGCTTCGTCCAGAACACAAGAAGGTAACTGCCAACATGACAACTACGTCACCGATTCAATTTGGAAGAAATCTCCCACTAGCACCAACCGGAGTGGTTCTCATCCTGAAAGAGAAACTAAGAGTGATCAATACTGATCCTCATAATCAGAGGGAGAAAGGTCTCATTCCTATCCCTATTTCTCAAGGAGAGACAATTTGGGTCCATCCTAACATTGTCAAAAGCCAGCAATAGACGACTGTCATAAGTAGGAAGTCTAAAGGCAAGATTAGAGCATCTTTCAGTAATATGGTGAGTATCTCTACAAGAGAAACTGAGGAAGATGTCACGTCCCTTACTAGTTCGGGAGACGAGAAGTCCGCCTTTGTTGCTGACGCGAGTGTACCTCCCACATCAAAGACTTGATCCATCAAGTAGTACCTGAAACAGTACGGTGAGCCGGTAGCAAACTCCCCACAGCCAGCCGAGGAGACAATCAAGCAGTCCACGAGGCCATTCCTCAAAAAGTAGAAAGTGCTTCGGTATGTCAAAGCTCTTCCAAAAGTAGTGCGGGACCATCAACTCCCTTTCATTTTGATGTCTTGGCTCAACTAGCCAACATCCCTACTCGAATCATTCTCTATGAGTTCCTAAGGCTTTTCAAGTCTACAAGAGATGCTCTAAGAGAAGCATTAGCAGATGCAAAGATTTTTGTGACCCAGATTCATGCTATATGTGAAGAGGAAGATGTCAACCATTGCCACCATACCTCGAAACAGTCTTCCTGCATCACCTTCACCCCAGAAGATATGCAAGTTAAAGGAAAGCATGACAGACCCCTGTATTACACATGGTACATTAGATCATCTGAAGTGAGTCGCATTCAGGTTGATCTAGGATCCGTGTTGAGCATTATGCCCCGCAAGGTTATGCAGCATTTGGGAATCCCCACCAACCGATTGAGCGCCACTCAGATAACCATCTATGGCTTTAACTCCAATGGTACGCGCCCGATGGGAAAAATCAAACTCAGGTGCCAAATTGAGGACCAAAAATTGAGGTGACATATTATGTCATTGATGTAGACACCTCGTATAATCTGCTGCTGGGACGACTTGAATTCACTACATTGTCATCGTCCCATCCACTCTTCATCATGTAATGAAATACATTGGTGAAGATGAAAAAGCGAGAATGTTGATTGCCGAAAGGAATCCATTCAAGGAAGTTGAGAATTATTTTACAGATTCCCTCTTTTATCAAGATTCTCTTGAGGTTGATGAGAATCCACACCCAGAAGAACTTAACTCTGACAACGAAGCAGATACAGAGCCAGAAGAATACGAATGTCTCTAGAAAATAAATCCTCTTCTAACGAGCATTGATAAGCTCAATTTCGATACCATCGCTAATGTTGAAAGCGAGTGGTTCATCAATGAAGATTTAGATTTGACTTACTTTTCTGGATTCAGTGCCGTCTGACACTATACTGACGTAAGCAGTGATCCTTGTTCAGTAGTGAATGCTTTGACATAATTGTATGCACCAATAAAGTCATCCCTCCTGGTACGAAAAGATAGGAGGTGTACACAATACCTTCTTTAAAGTACCAGCCAAGTGAAAAGATCAAAAGCTAATTCTATTCGGGTGGATCGAAATAGAGCCTATAGCTTGTGAAAGCTCAGGGGAAAATTTTGTGCCTCCACAATTTTTTCATTATGGACAAAAGTCACGTCACAAATGGAAAGAATGGGTATGATTTTATTAAGAAATCAGGCCTTAATTTCGGCAAAGAAAAATGAGCACTACTTCGTTCATTTGTACCGAAAGGCAAAGACCCCGATTACTACCATAAGACCCGAAGAGGACTCGGTTATGTAATTACACCAGTCTCATTAGATCCTGAATCTGAAAAAGAGGTCTATCATGACAGCTCAGCAATATCATCGTGGGACTCAGATGTCAGCATCGACGATATCTTCGGAAGTCTCTCAGTGAATATGGTATCAGCCAACCGCTTGGAAGATAACGAAGAAGATACTTTTGAACCTGAAGAATTAATCCAGTCTGACTCTGACCCATGAATTAAACACTTAAATACTCTTTGGGATATGTGTTTTGAGTAAGCGAGCCACCCACTGAGGATAAAGTATCTCAAATAAATCTTAGAGATGAGGCTAACCTTAAGCCGATCTTCATAAGTGAGAGCTTGTCGCCTTTCGAGAAAGAAGACCTAATACATCTTATACGAGATTATGTAGATATCTTCACTTAAAATTATGAGGACATGCCCGAGCTCGATCCCTAGATTGTTATGAATCATCTCCCTAGACGCTAAACCAGTCAAATAGCAGTTGCGATGATTCCGTCTCAAGATCATGGAAGCAACCGAATCAGCGGTGAAAAAGCTTATAGACTCTAGTTTCGTCAAGGAAGAGCAACATCCTAATTTGGTGGCCAATATAGTGCTCGTTCCCAAGAAGAATGGAAAGATCTGGATTGGCATCGACTACCGTGATCTAAATACCGCTTTCCCTAAAGATGAATTCTCTTCGCCGATCATGGATGTTATGATTGACAACACGTGCGATTTTGAGAGGATGTCTTTCATGGATGGCTTCTCAGGGTATAATCAAATAAAGATGTACTCTGAAGATGAAAAGTACACATCTTTCAGGATGCCTTTAGGAGTATACTGTGATCAAGCTTTAACCTACACACAGAAAATACAGAATTTCAGAACTTTATAATAGAAGTACAAGTACTCAATACTACCGTTATAGCAAAGTGGCTATGTGGGTCGTGATCCATAAGGAGGGACTAGCGATGGAAGCATTTTGCAAATTCTCTTTAGTTCACAAAAAATGATTAAAATTCTTCTTTTAATTCTTGAAAAGAAAATGAAAAAAATAGTTATAGTTAAATGAAGAAGAAAGTGGTAGATTGAGAAGGTGAGAAATTAGAAAATAGATTTATACAAAGAAATTAAAAAGAGTGAATAAAAGACTTGAGAGATGGTGATATTGTTGTTCTAAAATAAAATTAAAAGAAAGAAAAAGAAAACTAAAAAACTTACCTACCTCTTCCGGTTGATGCCTTATCTGGAATCCTTGTCAACGGTGTACCTTTGCTTGAAGGTAAGTGAAGCATGACAATTGAGATCTTCCCTATTCCCGTTCTATACCACTAAATAAAGGTGCAAGCCATATTACCATAGAAATAGTTGTTCATCACCATAGGCCATCAACGACACTTACAAGGACGAGGCAACTTTGAAGCTTTTGGAGTCGTTTGGATTCACAAACAGAGAAAGAGAAGTAACAAAAACAAGAGTAGAAAAGAAATTTTGATTGAATTTAATAACAATGAAAGAAAGGTAGAATACTTACACCACTGTCACTCTCAGTACAAGCATCACTTCTCTCATGAAACTATTCTTCGATAGTTACAAAAAAAAATTTACATTTAAAGAGAAAGAAAAACTAAATTAAACCTATACAAAAATCTATTCTATTCTCTACTTGACCGCCCTCTTTTACCTTCAGAAATTGCAGTATTATAGGATAAAAGGAGTGGCAAAGGATGGTGAAGAGATGAGCTCAAATCGCTAGCCTAACAACCATATTCTTATCCTTATTATCTCTTTGTATACTGATAAATTCATCTCTAGACTTTTGAAAATGAAATTATCTTCATTGATTTCTCAAGGAAGGATAATAAATTCAAATAAAATCCGATTTAGTTGGAATACATTTGATAATATCCTCTCTCTTTTATCCCATATTTCTTATAAGATTTGCCTATAAACTTCTTGATTTGAGATTATCTTAGTTGATCTTCAAGTTAACCAAATGGATATTTAAAAATCCACTTTTAATTTATTTTATCAGGTGTTATCTTCTCTGATTTGTGCCAGTTTTTAGATAGAATTACTTCTAAACTTCTGAATTTGAGTAGATCTTCATTAATTTGCTTGAGATTTTAAAACTCCAGATTTAATTGGATAAGGTTGTCAATTTCTTCTCTTTCTCCATAAATTATCCTGCATACCATTAAACATTAAAATGAATTAAATAGCAGAGTTTTATTATAAAATAAATGTGAAAATGTGACATATGTGACACTAAATATGCAATGCACGTGTATAATCATACTGCTACATAGTAATGCCATTTGGCTTGAAGAATGCCACTACGACATATCAAAGCTCTGTGAAGGCGATCTTCTATGAGTATATATGCAAGGCCGTAGAATGCTATGTCGATGATATCACTGTGAAAAGCTGTGATAAAGGTGATCACTTTGCTGACCTAAAAAGAGTGTTCGACATCACGCGGGCTCATCAGTTGAAGATGAACCCAACCAAGTCCTTCCAGGGGATAGCTAGTGGTAAATTCTTTGAATTTGTTATTACATCTAAAGAGATTTACCTCGATCCAGAGAAGATCCGTGCCGTCAAAGAGATGTAACCTCCGAGAAATCTCAAAGAACTCAGAGGTTTACAGGGATGACTGACATATATCCAGAGATTCATATCGAATCTCTCAGGGCGCTACCAAAGCTTCACTAAATTAATGAAGAAGAGAGTCTCATTCATTTGAGACAATGCTTGCCAAGAATCATTCGAAGAGATCAAGGAGTATCACACACACCCGCCATTCTGTAGCTCCAGTATCAGGAAAACCTTTCCTGCTATATGTTTCGATCATTCCTTAGGAGCTTTTTTACAGAATAATGATCAAAACTATGAACAAGCAATTTACTATTTAAGTAGAACAATGATTAGGGCGGAGCACCATTATAACCCAATCGAAAAGGAATGCATGGCGTTAGTCTTCGCTGTCCAGAAGATGTGACACTATCTCATAGGGCATTGCATTCAAGTTATCTCAGAGTTAATCCTTTGTGATTGCTCATGATAAGACCATCTTCGCTGAACTGCAGATTGGCAAATTGGCTATATTGCTCTCACAATATGAGATGCAATTCATCCCACAAAAGGCGGTCAAAGGGCAAGCAGTGTCAGATTTCCTGGCCGATCATTCAATTTCAGGAACTTCAAAACTTTATGATGATCTCCCAGAAGAGATTGCAGAAGTTAACGTCATCAATACTACCTCAGAAGAACAAGTGTGGCAACTATTCTTTGCCGGAGCATCGAGGACGAACCTTGAAGGAAATATCGTCGCAGGTGTGGGGGTAGTGCTTATCTCCCCCATATAACTATGTGACCCCTCGTGCATTTTCATTAATTCAGCCGTGTTTCAACAATGTCTCGGAATGCAAAGCTCTCTTGATCGGGATGCAACTTGCTGAAGAGATTGGAGTCAAAAATCTCATAGCATATGGCGATCCAAAACTCATCGTCAACCAGGTTCATGGGGAGTACGAAGTCCGACACAAAGACTTACAAAATGCACATACAGATGACTGGCGTCCCTCGCCGCTTCACTGGCCTTTCCCTCCGGAGCCATAGAGAGAGTACTTGTCTACAGTTGCGACTCGTACTGCTGCAAATTCGCCCTTGAAGATAGTAAAACCTAAAGAAGAGACCTTCAATTCAAAGAGGTTCTCGAGACCTCGAAAAGTCTCAAATCTAGGGATTGGTGATTCCCTTACGTCAACTTCATCTTTTATGGCACATTGCCTGATAATCCCAAGGAAGCAGCTGCCATCAGAAGAAAAGCTTCTCGATTCTATTACAATGTGTATCATCAATCGTATGCTGGAATCCTACTCTGATGCCATTCATACAAAGAGGCACAGGAGGCACTCAAAGAAGCTCACGACGTTATGTACGAAGCTCACCAACCCGGACCCAAGCTCAGAGACTGGCTCAGAAGACTTGGCTATTATTGGCCGAAGATGATCCCTGACGTCATCGCCTATGCTAAGCGATCCCATGCCTGTCAGATCCACGATAACTTCGTCCATCAAGCGCCAGGAAATCTTCATCCCACATCCTCTTCATGGCCATTCAAGATGTGGGGAATGGATGTGATTGGACCCATCAGTCCCCCAACATCCAAATGATATCACTTCATCTTGGCCATAAGGATTACTTCTCTAAATGGGTGGAAGTCGTTCCCTTGAAAGAAGTAAAGACACTAAATGTGATCAAGTTCATCAAACATCACATGCTCTTCTGCTTCGGTGTACCCCGACGAGTCGTCTATGACAATGGACCCCAATTCATCAGCCAAGCATTTTAGATGTTCTGTAATAAATTCAGAATTCAAAGTGTGTCTTCAACGACATACTATCCAACTGCTAATGGCCTTGTAGAAGCTTTTAACAAGACTATTGGGAAGCTTCTTATGAAATTTGTCTCGAAAAATCGACGCGACTGAGACGACAAACTAGGCGAATGCTTGTGGGCTTACCGCACAACGGTGAGAACCCCGACGAAGGCCACGCCATTTTTCATGGTGTATGGATGTGAAGTTGTACTCCCATTGAAAATTCAGATTCCATCTCTGTGAGTTGCCTTGTCAACCAAGATGGCAGATTAGAAAATGCATCGATTGCGCCTCCAGGAGTTGGAAGCTTTAGACAAAAAACGTCTACAAGCCCAACAGCAAATCCAGCTCTATCAAGCTTGAATTTCTAGAGCCTTCAATAAGAAAGTCAGAGAATAGATTGTCAAGAAAGGCGACCTTGTCTTAGCCGTCAGAAGACCCATGATTATGACACATAAGATAAAAGAAAGTTTTAACCCAAATGGGAAGAACCATTTGTAGTAGAGTTTGTCTACTCAAATGGAGCATACCACATTATAACTCCAGACTGTGATGCGCTCATAATGCCTATCAACGACAGATTTTTGAAGAAGTATTATCCTTAACAGGACCCTTATGATCCAGTTAACACTACACCTCTGACCAAACCTTCAAGGTCAAAAATGTTTTGAAGAGCACCAAAGAAAAACTTCTACCTTCAATGGATCACATCACGATCGATTGACGCCGAACTGATCGAACATTGTTGATATCACGATGCATGATGTTAACATCGAAGAGACAAAATGCGAAACTTCGGTTTTAGCCTTGTCACCCTTCTCATGATCAAGTTAACACTACACCACTGATCAAAGCTTCAAGATCCAAGATGTTTAGAAGAGTGCCAAAGAAGAGCTTCTTCCTTCAACGGGTCACATCACGGTCGATCGACACCGAGCCGACCGAACATTGTTGACATCACAATGCATAATGTTAATATTGAAGAGACAAAGTGTGAAACTTCGGTTTCAGCCTTGTCACTCTTCTCTTGATCAAGTTAACATTACACATCTGATTAAAGTTGCACCTTGATCAATCAGATAAATTAAGGTTTGAGATCCAAAATGTTTGGAAGAGCACCAAAAAAGAGCTTCTTCCTTCAATAGATCACAACATGGTCGACCGACGTCGAGCCGATCGAACATTGTTGACATCATGATACATAATGTTAACATCGAAGAGATAAAGTACGAAACTTCAGTTTTAGCCTTCTCACCCTTCTCATGATCAAGTTAACACTACACCTCTAATCAAAGCTTCAAGATCCAAGATGTTTGGAAGAGCGCCAAAGAAGAGCTTCTTCCTTCAACAGATCGCATCACGGTCAATCGACGTCAAGCCGACCGAACATTATTGACATCATAATGCATGATGTTAATATTGAAGAGACAAAGTGTGAAACTTCAGTTTCAACCTTATCACTCTTCTCATGATCAAGTTAACATTACATTTCTGATTAAAGCTTTACCTTGATCAATCATATGAATTAGGATTTGAGATCTAAGATGATTGGAAGAGCGCCAAAGAAGAGCTTCTTCCTACAATAGATCACATCACGGTCGACCAACGACGAGCCGATCGAACATTGTTGACATCATAATGCATGATGTAAATATTGAAGAAATAACAAAGGCAAAATGTCAAGTTTTAGCCTTGTCACTCTTCTCTAGTTTATCTATGAACATCTGACACCTCCACGACTAAAGGATAGAGGAAGTAATTAGCAATTAAGTCCAACAGAAAATCTTCGACAACTCATCATGCTGAAAAAAATAGCATGGCTAGCTCAACTCAAACGGTAGTTGGTAAAGGCATACCAAATCCTTTGATAGCTGAGGATTTGCTAAAAATCCCGAGGGACCTAATCTCGCGTTTTCTTTCAAAATCCCTTACCAATCCCCTCCATGGGATGGTAAGAACTCAAAAAAGTTGTAATTATTTTCCCAGCGAAATAATTACCAAATCAAACATGTCAAGTTAATATTATACCTCTGGCATGTCCCACTGTTAAGTTAACATTATACCTCTAACCGTGATTTCCTTCAATATCTCCGGTGGATAAAATTTTTAACTTGTCAAATCTCTTCTATAAAATGACAAATCCACTAAATTGCTCAAATCGTAAAACTCTCGGTTAAGTTAATATCACACCTCTAACTAAAATTGCTTATATTATAATATAAATCCATGTCAAGTTAACACTACACTTATGATAGTGATTCTCTCAATTTTTCTACCGAAAATGAGATATTCGATGCTAAGTTAACTATCACACCACTAGCATCCATTTCATTGTTAAGTTAAATTTACACCTCTGACAATGATCCTCCCTCGAGCCTTCTCATCGAAGCCGAGATGTCAAATTTTAAGTTAATATCACACCTCTAGCATTTACCTCCCTGTTCAGTTAATATTAAATCTATGATAGCGATTTTCTTAGTTTTCTCGATGTAAACAAGATCTCCTAAATGCTAAGTTAATATTGCACCTCTAACATGCACCTCCTTGTCAAGTTAATATCACACCTCTGACAATTTGATTTGCTTCCAATTATAAATCCTAACCCGTCACGTTAACATTACACCTCTGATGGTAATAAAATTTTAAAAATTCCCAGTAGATTTAACTCCACTTGTTATTCTCATCGATAGGATAACAAGTCCACAAATTCGTTCAAATCACGAATTCAACTCCTGTCAAGTTAACATCACACCTCAGACAGTGACCTCTTCAAATTTCTTAAATGAAATTTTCAAACTTTGAGTTGCTATGTTAATCGTCACCTTTAGCAATCAAAGTAAATCACTTTCATTTGCTAATTTTCAAACACAAAAGGAAAGACAAGACGAAGGCAAAATTATTATTTGTATCAAAATTTAAAAGTGATACAAATACTCTCTTATTCAATAAGATGGAGTGTTAAAAAGAAAAAGAGAGGAACAGAAAATCACTCTTACTCAGCAAGAGATTGAATTTCTTCTCTGAGGTGTTGGATATCCCTTGGCGCGCCGCCTCAGCCTCAGCCAGGGCTTGAGCCCTCAATTTCTCCTCGGACAAAAGGGTCTTTGAAGCCAGTTGTGCCCGAAGAGTCTCCAATTTAGAAGATTGGTTCTCGAGCTCTTTTTGCACCCGATGCCTGGTGGTCTCAAGCTCCTCTTCCCTCGTTTTCTCATTTGCAAGCTCGTAATCTTGAATTAAGGCTTGCGCCTTAGCAATCACCATGAGAGAACTTGCAATGACATCCTCCATAGCTTTGGAAACAACTTCAGATTGATGGAGGTCGTCAGTTAAACCCTGATAGCTGATGTTGGAAGTATCAATATAGTGGGTGCACTCAGCTGTCTGTTCTTCAATCTCTTTTCGTTCCTGCTCCTGCCTAATATGAAGGTCCTATAATACCCGCTGAGCATCGGCAGCCAGATTGGCTTTCTGTAGATTTCTAAGATCCTCCGAATATGTGCCCAGCTACTCAACTAATGCCTGGTACATTGTTGCACGATCATAACATCCAGTTTGTCTAATATTTTAAATCTGATTGTCAAGGAGAGATCACACAAATTCGAAAGGACTTCACCCAAAGAGTATCAACTCGATGCAATACCTTATCGTCACAAAAAATTGCCCTACTATTTAGAGGGTAAGTTCTTCCATGACTGGCATTGGTACCGACGAAGCACTTCTAGACCCAGTCCCCACAATGGTGGTAGTGGTGCTCTCATAAGGAGGAAGTGGTGTACTCGTCCCTTCGAGGAGTATAGGTGCTAGCTGGACCATCAATTCTCTCATTTGTTAGGTCACTACAAGAGTTTTAGAAGTTGGAATTGTGATGACTTCTTGAGTAGCGACCTCTGCTTAGATTAGTATGGTATCTCCTGCAATCATTTTAACTAAATAATGTTAATCAAAGGGCTAAAAAAGGGGGATGATGATTGAGGAAGGAAAGAATACCCTCAACAGTTGAAGTTTCTTCGGACAGGGGCTCTGTTCTCAGAGCAGCTACATGTATCTCTTCTTCAGCCAAATGAGAATGTTTGGTGGTATCAGGACCAGAATGCATACCATCCCAGTCAACATCATCATCCCCCAAATAATCCAACTTATCGCTCGAAGACGAGGATGACACAGGAGTAGGGTGAACTTCTGTAGTAGGAAGCTCAGTCCCAACAAGCTTAGCAATAGGGTTTTGCTCAGAGCAATGTCTAGAAAGGAGACCATGACAACCAAGTTCGAGTTAGAGAAATTCGACGAGAATTTCAACTTCTTGTTGTGGAAGATACGGGTAACATTATTGCTCGTGAAGGAGGGCACACTCAAGGCGATGCATGATATTGAGAAGAAGCCATCGAAGCTGGAGGATGATGAGTGAAATGACATTAACTTTCGCTCAAAGACGACAATCATACTATGCCTATCAGATGAGGTCCTCTATAACATCATAAATTAGGAGACAACTACTGCTCTTTGGTGTAGGCTGGAGAGTCTTTACATGACGAAGAGTTTGTCAAACAAGCTCTTCATGAAGAAGCAGTTATACAGCTTTCGAATGAAGAAAGATACGCCTATTCTACAACATCTTAATACTTTTAATAGGATGTTAAGTGACTTGTTGGCTCCAGAGGTTAAGCTAGAAGAAGACAACAAAGCTTTTTTGTTACTCTCTTATCTTCTATCAAGTTATGATCACTTTGTGACTACCATCATGTATGATAAGGAGACCTAAGAGTTAGAAGATATCAGGCAGATGCTCCAGAACAACGAGCTGATGAAGAAAACAGATTCTACAGAGAAAGGCTCAGGACTAGTTGTCAAGGAGCAGAGGGGTAGCTCAAAGAGTAGGGGTGTAACGGTCCCAGATTTCATTAACTTATTCCCTCACAAATCCTCAATTTAAGAAAATAATTCTCATCAAATAAAAGTTCAAAATTTCGGCATTATCTCCTATGTATTTTGTCACTTCCTCAAATACAACATATATTAATATCAACCTACACGGCTTATCTCAAACTAAATACATTATATATCAACTCAACAATCACCCACAACATAATAATATTTCGGCTCACACGGCCTACTTATTTTCCATATAACAATTTTGGCTTGACATCGCCTACTTATATAAAAACACAATAACATTAAATCGAGAGTACCCCTCTTGGCATCCATAAAATAGTACAGTACTAATATAATTCCATCTTATCATGATTATCACAATTAACTCAAAAAAATATGTCCTTGAGAATACATATCTTGATATCACTAATTAATAAAAACTATCTCTAGTGTTAACTCGAAATGAAATTATTTACAGTACATCTCTAAACATACTTATACAAGATCAACTATCTATCCCACATCTAACACACTATCTATAAGCATAATACTCAAGAAATTCAACATGATTAAATTACTCATAAAGAAAATAAATTTATCCAAAATGAATTCCAAGCGAAGTTCCACGCAGCTTAAACTGGGCCCCCTACCTCAACGCAACTTGCAACATATTGGTCTGTGGGGTAGTGAGCTCAACAGCTCAGTGAGTATTGTCAAACGAGGAAATCAAGGAATGACACAAAGTAATAATAAAAACATGATTACACTAAATAGTAAAGAAGAATTTGAATGAGACAAGATAATTATGACTCGACACTTCTATAATAGTCATGGTGATCAAACATGTGTTTTAAGGGTCTCATTCATTACTTGAGACGATTTAGTCTTCAAGTCATTGATTTTCTAATTATTCTGTTTAATTCCATAAATCTCAAAATTAGAATATTAAATCAGGGTTTTGTAATCTGGGTATTACAAGGGGACCCAAAAGGGATTCAGAGGCTTCTAACAGTTTTTCTTGCTATTTTTGTAAGAAACCAGGGCACATCAAGAAGAATTGTATGAATTACAAGGAGATGCTGAAGAAGAAAGACGGTAAGGACTCTGATTGGGCTAGTGGAAAGTCAGATCAAATCGGTGTTGTTCAAGAAGCAGATGAGAATCATGTGACATCTTGATGGCTGAATCAGGAAAGAGAAAATAATCAGATGCTTAGTTACTTAACTCGAGATGCACACACCACATATACCCAAAAAGGGAGTGATTCAATACTTACAAATCGTACGATGGAGGCTCTATCCTGATAAGTAACAACGCCATGTGCAAGATGGTTGGCATTGGCAACATCCGTATGAGGATGTTTGGTGGATAGGTTCACACCCCCATAAACTACGTCACGTTCCAGACTTAAAAAGAAGATTCTTCTCTCATTGGGAGATTTAGAAGCTTAAGGGTGCAAGTTTTCAGGTGCAGACGGAGGCATCAAAGTTACAAAGGACTCCATGACAATTCTCAAAAGAGAATGAACTACAAACCTGTACAAGATGAAAGGAAGCATTGTTGTTGGTGATATTTCAATAGCAATGAAGAAGGAGTATGCTGCAAGGCTTTGGCACATGCGTCTTGGATACATAAGTGAGCGAGATCTTCAAGTTCTACACAAAAAGGGTGCTAAACCAGGTATCAAATATTGCAAATTTGATCTCTATAAATTTTGCATTATAGGTAGACAACATAGAGTAGCTTTATCTACATCATACCACAAGACAAAGGGCTTGCTAGATCTTATACACACGGAAATGTGGGAACCTTCGGGTATTAGATATTATATTACGTTCATAAATGACTTCTCTAAGAGAGTTTGGGTATACTTCTTTAACCAGAAATCAGAAGTATTTTAAAAGTTCAAGGAGTGAAAAATTTTAGTGGAGAATCAGAAGGGGAAAGGTGAAAGCCTTAAGGTCTGAAAATAGAGGCGAGTATACCTCCACGGAATTAAAAACTTACTTACCAGGCAAGGACATCAAAAATCAGCTAAGTATTCTAGAGCTACCAAAATAGAATGGAGTAGCAGAGCGAATGATCAGACACTTACAGAATATGCCCGGAATATCAGATTACAGGCAGACATATCATAAGAATTTTGGGCAGAGGCGGTGAATCATGCGTGTTATATGGTAAACATGTCACCATCAACAGTCATTGATTTCCAGATTCTGGAGGAGATATAGTGAGGAAAGTCTATGGGTTATCCAATTTTATGGATTTTTATTGTCCAGCGTATAGTTTGGTTGATAGTCAGAAAAAGAACAAACTAGAGTCCAAGCCTAAAAAGTATATCTTCATCTAGTTCACCAAAAGAGTCAAGGGTTTCAGACTTTGGGATCCCAAGATAAATAGTGCCTTTTACCAGCAGAGCCGTAATCTTTGACGAAGAATTAATGTTGCAAGAAAAGTTAAAGACAGAGGATAAAGAGCAAAGTGGAGCTCCAGACAGTTCAGCCGACACTTAAAAATAGGAAGTTGAGTCCTCAAGGACTTAAAAGGCCTGACGGGTCAAATGATGACTTCTTAGATCCAGATGAAAATGAACAGAAGGCTACTCAAAAGTGATTACCAAAAAAAATACAGAGAATATGAAAAGTGTATGTGATTGGTTTTAACTCTGAATCTTTGCAATTTAACCACTGTAGGAAGAGCTAAACGGGTCGAACCTCAGGGAGAGATGCGATGGAAGCTTTTTGGTGATATTGTCTCCTTATTATCTTCTCTGTTTAAAGAACTTAGAAAAGAAAATATGAATTGTATGTGGATAATTAAACTAAAAGAAAGGTTTACAGGTTACTAATAATCAACCATCATACATGCTAATGCTAAATAGATAATTACTTCACTTCAAATCTTAAGCATGATATCTTACCACAAAATTAAGTAACACAAATGGGACAGAAACTAGGGTATGGGACAACCATGATGTAACATTATAATATCAAGATTGTTAGTTAATTATAAAGTAAGAAAGATCATTAGAAAGTACAAGTAAATCTTTAACCCTAACACTTATTAAAGTTGAACATTAAAATATCAAGATCTTTATTAAGTATAGATTAAGAAGAACAACTTAAAAGAGTTTAACCTAGTTGCTTATCCTAATGAGTCTTTAAGAATATAGATTGGATTAGGCATGCATATGATCTGATTTGATTATCTACTAGACATTAGATATGATGGTGGTGATCTCTTAGCAAACTATGAGAAAAATCTAACGACTCATGGTAAATATATCAAGCAAAAAAAAGTAAGGAATAAAAAAATAAGAAAAAGCAAAAATAAAGTAAATAATAAAAAATGAAAAGAACAAAAGCACCTTGTATTGATCTAAAATCTCGAATTACAATGACTTCTCCTTCTCACAAATCTTGAATTAAAAGTAGAAGTAGAATCTAAAAATTATAAAGGAAATTTGAAAGAGAAACTAAAGAAAACTCCTATCTCTGATACGGAGATGAGAGATTATCAGAGACTTCAGCTCTTTAAATAGACCTCAAAGCTAATCACACTAGGATACAAATTAGAATCTTTCATAATTCAATAGGGAATTCAATTCTGATCTGCAGCAAGTTGGCATGTTGATCGCTGAATATGACTTATCAAACAGCTGAATTGGACAGAGTGATAAACATAAGAATTATAGTCCTTCAAGTCTTCTTACGGTATCATCTTAAATCATCAAATTTGAATATATGTAGCAAAATATATGATCTGAATACTAAAAAGTGTACAGTCTGAATCAGAGTTTGAATTGGTTTTGAACTTCATTTAATTTGAATTATCCTCCTTATTTCTTGTAGAATTAGCTTTATCTCCTTTATCTTTTAGGACTTTATCTTTGAATTTGAAATTGAATTTAGGAGATGAAGATTAATCCTTTCCTCCTTTGGATTCAATTTAATTTAAAATCTAACTTTAGATAGAATTAGGGATAAAATGAAGCTTCTTGTATCTTTTTCTCTCATTTAAGTAACTACACACCATAATAAAAAAAAGGTTAATAGCATTAATTAATAAAGGAATGATCAAGGATATATGTGTAAACGTGATGATAAAAATGTAATTTTAGAGTACAATCACACCCCCACACCAATCTTTTGATTGTCCTCGAGCAAAATCAAATATTAGAAACTAATTTAATCTAACCTAACCCACTTTCATAGGAATCACGATTGCACTTAGCACGTGCAATAAGTCGTTAAACTCTAGGTTACCCTGAGGACGAGTATTGTCTCGTGAGGGTTTTCAGTGAATTACACCCACAAAATTCATAAAGAAAGAAAATAAAATGATAGTATTTTTGAAATACCATTTGAAAGAGAGAAAATATTTAAAATATCTTTGTAAAAATTAAAAAATTTATAAGTTTTTAGGATTACCAAATTGATCATTCTTATACTTAGTCGTTATTCAAGTAATTATTTATCAATTTAAGTTAGGATTCAAATTGAATTTCTCATCGAGTCTATTATCTTACCCTAAGTCATATGTATCTTTGTGAACACGACTTTTTTTTTACTTGGGATCCTTCAACTTCAACTCTCATGCCTTATACATTTATTACTTTTCTTTTTTTTTTGAAAAAATTCGAAGTATTACCACTTTGTTGCCCTTTAAGCACTTCTTTTTTTAAAAAAATATGTATAACTCATCTAATTTTCTTTCGTATAAGTATAAAGGCTTCTTGAGGCCCTAATATCTAGCTAATTGATTATTAGATGTGTCAATACATATATGATATATTTTTAATTTTTTTTTAAACTTATCTAATTATCTTTTATGTAAGTATCAAGGCTTTCTTAGGCCAAAGGACTTGCTAATCAATAATTAAATTTGTTTATTTTATATATTTTTCTAAGACACAAGAGTCTTTATTTTGAATCGCAAGTGTGCAAGTGTATAAAGCATGCATATTTCATTAAGGTAAAATTATTAAGACTAAATTACTTTTTCAATTTTTTTCTCCAAACCTAAAAATCAAACAAATAATCTTTATTTTTACTAAGTGTTAAGAATTTCTAATTATGATTTTCTTATTTCTTAAAATTAACTTAATTACTAATAGAAATAAATCAAAATATTGTTTTCTTTTTAAAAGAGTTTTTTTTAAAAAGAAATTTGTTAGTATCCACCAATGTTAGTATGTTGGTAAACCCTCCCGCACACCTATCTCATGCAACGTCCTCAATGTATGAATGAATGCATGTCTGCATGACAAAGAAGAAAGGAAAGGAAAAATGCGACCTCAAGGTGGTGGTTCCGGTGGTGGGCGGATTGGACCAAACATTGCTACCAATCTAAATCTTATGGATCATCAAGGAACCCACCTTTTATGACCTCTTTCTGATGTGCATTATTATTATCCCCCAAATGAATAGGATCATGCACGGCCCTAAGATTGAAACTATCTTGGTTGTTTGACCAATCTTGGAATATCCTCTCAGGGTCATCATCGTTTACACCTTGGTCCGACAATGGAATTTGACTTGATGAAGTGATTGATTTGGGCTTAAGAATGATAGGATTGGGAACCAATACCGGCTCGAAAAAATCAAACTTAGGTTTGAGAGTCGGGTTTGGTTCAAGAGTGAGCTCCAAATCAAAGAATTTAAGTTTGTATTTATGGTCCATTAAATGAATGTGACTGTCCAAAATAGGTGATCCAATTTCATAATATACGGGTACTAGAATTAATGTTGGCTCAGGAATTGGGTCCAAATTGGGTATAGACACCAAAGTCAACATTGATTCAAAGTTTGGAATTAGTTCACAAACTTGAGGATCGGGTTCGCATTCACAATCTAGTTCAATCTCATTGAAATTAAAACTTGCCAATTTGTCCATGAGTTGGAATTGCTCAAGTTCACGTTGGTGCGATGAAATTGAATTTTGATCAAGGTTCAAGACACTATGATTCTTGGTTTCTATCAATTTAGTTAATTAGTTCAAGGATGTTTGAAATTCTAGAAATTTTCTCATTCATTAAATCTTGCATACGATCTATTTTTTCTTCTAACCTATCAAATGGATCATTTGGGGACTGAACATGGATTCTATACTCTTTTTCAAGTATGTAGGTTCTTCTATTGGTGGTATGGGAAAAGAAGTGTATGAAGATGATGGTTGGAAAAAAGGTTGACAATATGGCTCAGGGGTGTTGTATCCCTATTGACTCGGTGAAAAGTAGAGATAATTATTCCAATTTGTTTCATGAAATTAAGGTTGGAGCATATGTTGATTTGGGTAAGACCAACTAGGCAGTTGGTTAAAGTTATGATATGTCGGGATGATAATATCTGATTCAAAAGAGGTCGGGGTGTAATATGGATTACCATTAAAATTGAAAAATTGTTGTAATAAGTCATATGACATAAGAAATGTTAAAAACAAAGAGAAACAAATAAATAAAAAATCTAGCCTAAGTTAGAAAACAATATATACCGTTCCCCCCGGCAACGGCGCCAAAATTTGATTGCCAAAAAAAATTCAGAGAATATGAAAAGTGTATGTGATTGGTTTTAACTCTGAATCTTTACAATTTAACCGTTGTAGTAAGAGCTAAACAGGTCAAACCTCAGGGAGAGATGCGATGGAAGCTTTTCGGTAATATTGTCTTCTTATTATCTTCTCTGTTTAAAGAACTTTAAAAAGAAAAGATGAATTGTATGTGGATAAAGAATTAAACTAAACGAAAGGTTCACAGGTTACTAATAATCAACCTCCATACATGCTAATGCTAGATAGATAATTACTTCACTTCAAATCCTAAACATGATATTCTACCACAAAATCAAGTAAGACACATGGAACAGAAACTAGGGTACGGGTTGAAATACCCAAAACCAAGATGTAACATTACAATATTAAGATTGTTAGTCAAGTATAAAGTAAGAAAGATTATTATAAAGTACAAGCAAATCTTTAACCATAACACTTATTAAAGTTGAACATTAAAATATCAAGATCTTTATCAAGTATAGATTAAGAAGAACAATTTAAAAGAGTTTAACCTAGTTGCTTATCCTAATGAGTCTTCAAGAATAAAGATTGGATTAGGCATGCATATGATCTAATCTGGTTATCTACTAGATATTAGATGTGATGGTGGTGATGTCTTAGCAAACCATAAGAAAAATCTAGCTACTCATGGTAACTATGGCAAGCAAAAAAAACAAGAAATAAAAAAACAAGAAAAGGCAAAAATAAAATAAATAACAAAAGAAATATGAAAAGAATGAAAGCACCTTGTATTGATCTGTCACCTCGAATTACAATGACTTCTCCTTCTCACAAATCTTAAATTAAAAGTAGAAGTAGAATATAAAGATTACAATAGAAATTTGAAAGAGAAACTAAAGAAAACTCTTAAGTTATGATCTCTGATGTGGAGATGAGAGACTATCAGGGACTTTATCTCTTTAAATAGACCTCAAAGCTAATCACATTAGGATACAAATTAGAAGGTTTCCTACTTCAATAGGGAATTCAATTCTGATCTGCAGCAAGTTAGCGTGTTAATCACTAAATATGACTCATCAGATGATTGAATTGGACAGAGTGATAAACATAAGAATTATAGTCCTTAAAGTCTCTTTCTGTATCATTTTGAATTATCAGATTTGAATATCTACTGCAAAATTTATGATCTGAATACTAAAAGGTATACAATCTGAATCTGAATTAATTTTGAACTCTATTTAATTTGAATTATCCTCCTTATTTCTTATAGAATTAGCTTTATCCCCTTCATCTTCTAGGACTTTATCTTCTGAATTTGAAATTGAATTTAGGCGATGAAGATTTTTCCTCCTTTAGATTCAATTTAATTTAAAATCCAACTTTAGATAAAATTAGGGATAAAATGAAACTTCTTGTATCTTTTCCCTCTCATTTAAGTAACTACACACTATAATAACAAAAAGCTTAATAGCATTAATTAATAAAGGAATGATCAAGGATATATGTGTAAAAGTGATGATAAAAATACAATTTTGGAGTACAATCAAAAAGTAAACTAGACCGTTAAGGTGGTCAGTCAAAGTTACAGTGCCACCAATCAGGTATGACTGGAAAGATGATCATGTCTCATCCCATTGGTAACAGAAACATGTGATCCTAGTTGTTACAGGGAGGCAATCAAGGCAGATGATCACGACAAGTAGATTACAGTCATGAAATAGGAGATGAAGTCTTTGAATAGAAATCAAACATGAAATTAGTAGATCATCTAAAAGACTCAAAGGCAATAGTTTGCAGATGGGTCTTTCACAAGAAGGACAATGAGCAGTACAAGGAAAGGTTAATTATCAAGGGATATGCTCAGAAGAAGGATATTGAATGCAATGAGATCTTCTCTCTGTAGTTAAACATACATCTATTTGGATGTTATTGGCGATGGAGCTCAGTTTAATCTAGAGTTGGACTAGACGGATGTTAAAACAGCATTTCTGCAGGATAAGCTGGAGGAGAAGATATACATGAAGCAACCTGAAGGTTATATTCAGAAAGGATAAGAAAATAAGGTGTGTCTAAGTCCCTCTATGAACTTAAGCAGTCTCCCAGGTGGTGGTACAAGCGATTCGACTCTTTTATGGTCAAGGCCAGATAACTGATGTTAGTATAACAGTTGTGTCTATTTCAAGCAGAATGATTATCTGACATATTTACTGTTATATGTGGATAGCATGCTGATTACTGCAAGAAATAAGACATATATTCAGAATCTTAAAACTCTGCTAAGGATGAAATTTGACATGAAAGATTTGGGAGAAGCCAAGAAGATCTTAGGTATAGAGATCACTAGAAACAGAGGTTTGGGAAGACTTTGGCTATCCGAGAAGAACTACATTTTCAATGTGTTGAAAAGATTCAACATGGCAGAAGCAAATTAGTTATCAATCCTTTGGTAGTTCACTTCATATTATTCTCCAGGTAGTGTCCACAATCACCGAAAGAGGAAGACATGTCTCGAGTACCATATGCTAGGTGAGATCACTCATATATGTTATAGTCTGCACTAGGCCTGACTTGGCCTATGCAGTTAGTACAGTAAGTCAGTTCATGTTAAATCCAGAAAAACAATATTGAGATGCAGTGAAGTGGGTGCTACAATAAATACGAGGGACTTCGAGGCTAGGTTTGGTGTTTCAAAGATTGAAAACAGGGAAACCTAAGGAATTATAAGGCTATATTAATGCAGATTATCTCGGGGATCTTGATCAGCGAAGATCTACGACGATTTATGTGTTCATGGTAGCTGAGTGCATCATTAGTTGGAAGGCCAAGTTGGAAGATACTGTTGCTCTTTCAATAATAGTGTAGAGTACATGGCTGCAGTTGAGATGTCAAAGAAAGCTTTATGGTTATGAGGATTGGTCGAGACTTTTGGTATGATGTAGGATTCAGCTCGGGTTCATTGCTGTTGGCACTCTAAAAAAGACAAGATTCCTGACTGGCCTGAACAATGTCTAACTTGTTGACATTTACAAAAGACAAGTGGTAGACAAGCTGACACCAGTTTTTACCCATCTCCGAGGGACAAATCAGCGACTTGGACTCGACTGATCCAGTGAAGCAGACAGTGAGCCCAGATTGTCTTTGAAGAGACCTAAGTAGGTCTAAGATGTTAGGTTAGCTCAACACTTAGCATCACATGAGCCCGAGGGGATAGCCTCACCTGAGAGGCTAAGTTTGTCCAACTTCGCCTTGAAGCCGTTCAAAGTTCTATCAGTGAGCTAACTTACAGCTTCGCCTGAAGCGCTCAGTTAATTTCGCAGAGAGTTAGCTTCGCTCGAAGCCACACTCAACCGCCCAGAAGGATGGTCGATAGCTTCGCCACAGATGTTTATCCAGCTCCGCTGAAGGGCTTTCTTCTGACTTCGCCAGATGCTCCTTCCAGCTCCGCTGCGAGCTCGACACGGCAGCTCCGCTGCGGTATGGTCGCCTTTGACCAATCAAATCTTCAGATGAGATCAAATCTAATCAAGATCAAATCTGAGATCAAATTTGGTAGTTATTTACCATAATCTCTTGACTCTCCTAAAACAAGTAAGAAGATCAGGAGAGATCTTTCAGTTATTTGGAAAGAATCAAAACAGATCAGGAGATCGACCTACCTGCAATTCCTAGCTTCGCAGAAGCTTATCTAGCCTCGCAGCAAGGCTACTTTCCAGATTTAAACAGATTGACTCAATCTGTTTCCAGATTTTCAAGGGACAATTATACCCCTGCTCTCCCTATAAATAGCCCACCACACGCACACAGGCAGAGACACACACACACAGAGAGAGGCTCTAAAACAAATAGAGGCGGCTAAACAGAGACCTATTCTCTTGCTTCTAAGAATTCAGAGAACTACTTCTCTAATCAGGGTGTTGATACCCTAAGATCTTCCTCTCAAGGAATCTCCAGATCTAGGAGAGAAGGAATTCCCAAGTGGAGGCAATTTGAGAAGTAATAAGAGGGTTCTACCAACCTTCTGTTCTCCGATTCCCCGAACTAGGTAAAAAGGGAATCCCATCGATCATATCATCAAAGGGACAAAGCGGTCGCACGCTGACCAGACTCCTATCGGCACACTTCTCCAGAATCTCAGAGGAGATCTACTTGTAATCTTTTTATTGCAAAAGAATTACTTGTAATTTAGCTCCTCGACCCTTTTTTTGTAAGTTTTTTTCCTTTGCAAAATCAATGGAAAACAAGATGGCGACTCTGCTGGGGACTGAATTCTCTACTGTTAAGAATCAAGTATCACAATGCGACGAACAGACCTTCGGGTCTACTTCTGAATTCAAGGAAGCCAGTGTAGCCAGAGCCCCTCTGGCTAAATCTTCGAAGCAAGTCTCTATGAAGACGGATAAGGCTCCCTGCGAGCCTACCATGATCCTCTGGCGCAACAAGGAAGCAGGCCCGCAATGCAAGGGTCAGAATCTTCAGCCTGTCACCTTCGAAAACCTAGTCGTTCACTTCGACTAAGAAAAATTCGAAGAACTCCTCTCTGGGGGTGGTCTAATGCTCCATGCACAAAAGATAGAAAGGTCTTAATGGCCAAGGTTTCGGAGTAGAAATCGAAAGCAGAATCCTTCCAACTCCTCTCAGACTCGCGTGTGGCTAGCCAGGTTCCCTGCGAACCTAAGCAGATGTGGAGGCTGAAGCAGAAGGCTCTATATGAAGCCTCAGGCTAGCTACGCCACAAGTTCGTCTCTCTCGTGAAGAAAAAGGCAAGATGCCTGCCTGCTTCGTCGAGACTGTCAGCCGCGAAGTTACGACGGCGACCATGCCTTCGCCTAATTCAGGAGCAGTAACTCCTCGCACCAGCCTCGTTCTTATGAGCGAAGCTACTGATACAGTACCTCAGGGTACGCATGATGTTCGCAGCCGCGAAGCTGGAACCAAAGCACCACAGTGTGTTTCGTTCCCCAGTTCTCCGAGTACTAAGCTCACTCTTCGAAGCGAAGCTAAGAGATTGCCCCTAAGTGCCGATAGCGATGCTTATGCAGCTTCAGCGCCCAAGGGCATTTCCAAAGCTTTTAACCGCAAATTTAGAGCCAAAGCTCTATCTAGGGCTAGTCACCTTCGCAGCAACATAGAAGATAAAGCACCACGCTTGCTTCGCTCTCCAGTTCATCAAACACTAAGCTCGCCCTTCGCAGCAGAGCTAAGGGAACGTCCCTAAGTGTTGACAGCGGTGCTTATGCAGCTTCAGCACCCAAGGATATTCTCAAGGTTCTTAGCCGCAAAATTAGAGCTAAAGCACTATTTAGTGCGAATTACCTCTGCAGTGATGAAAAGAACAGGACATCATCCTATGTGCAATCTAACAGAGCCTCTGCGCTGGATCGTTTAGGCCCAATTGGATCTGACTTGCGGGAATTCTTGACAAGCAAATGGAAGTCAGAATCTTTCTAAACTCTCCCTCCTGTTGTCAACAAGTGGGATGACAGTTGGTGACAGTCCACTCAGTCTATTGCCGGCTAGGAGCAATCCTCGCCACTCCTCCAGGCCGACGATCAGTTTTTGATCGACTGTCGGTGCAAGCTCCGGTGAAACATTGCAAAAGAAGCGTATCGTAAGATCTGCCCTCTGCATCCGTTAACATGATTGGAAGGGGACGAGAGTCGCGTAGGGACAGACGAGCGTCGCACGACACTCCCTATAGTTTCCCAGTTCCAGATTATAGCCCGGGCCTTGGCGAAGTCTTGGTACATGAAGAAGGTGTCTTCCGAAACACCAGATGTAGGGTTGCAATACCCTACAGTTATGAACAGCCATCTTCCTCAACTGCAGTAACCTCACCAGAACCAATGAAAGGATTAGTCCAATGGTCTGAAGAAGAGGACGAAGATAGTGGGTATGCTTCTTCGGCAACAGTCAGCTCGGTACGAACGGATAGAGTATCAGTGAATATGGCTGATAACGGTAATGATGATCTTCGTCGACGGTTGGAAGCTCAGGAGCAAACTTCCAAGACCCTCAATTCGAAAGAATGTCTTTCATGGACGGCTTTTCAGGGTACAATCAGATTAAGATGTATCCAGAGGATGAGAAGCATACTTCATTCCAAACACGATTGGGGGTATACTGCTACACCGTGATGCCCTTCGGACTAAAGAACGCCGGAGCGACCTATCAGCGGGCAATGAATACAATCTTCCGCGATCATCTTCGAAAAACGGTAGAATGTTATGTCGACGACATTGCTGTCAAAAGCCGAAATAAGAATTACCATCTTCATGACTTGAGAACGATGTTCGACATAATGCGGGCTCATCAACTGAAGATGAATCCAACAAAATCCTTCTTTGGGTTTTCTTGTGGCAAGTTCCTTGGATTTATTGTTACATCAAAAGGAATTCATCTTGACCCGGACAAAGTCAAAGCCATTCAGAACATGCATCCACCTAGGAATCTCAAAGAGCTTAGAGGCTTGCAAGGTAGACTGGCTTATATTAGAAGATTCATCGCAAATCTCTCAGGCCGCTGTCAACCGTTCACCCGACTCATGAAAAAGGGTGTTTCCTTTTTATAGGATCAAGCTTGTCAGGAAGCTTACGAGGATATCAAGAGATATCTCACAAAACCTCCAGTCTTAGTAGCTCCCACATCAGGGAAACCGTTCTTGCTTTATGTGAAAGCTATGGACCATTCTCTTGGTACCCTGCTTGCTCAAAAAGATGACAATGATCACGAACAGGTTATTATTATCTGAGTAGGACTCTGATAGGGGCGGAATCTCGCTATAATCCTATTGAGAATGAGTGCTTAGCTCTTGTCTTTGCCGTTAAGAAGACACGACATTATTAGTCGGCCAAACCATACATGTCATTTCCAGAGTGAATCCTTTGCGTCTTCTCATGACGAAGCCAGGATCATTGAATTCAAGATTAGCTAAGTGGGTGCTTCTTTTGTCTCAATATGACATGCTCTTTATCCCTCAAAAGACGGTTAAAGGCCAGGCACTTGCAGAGTTCTTGGCTGCTCATCCGATTCCGAAAAACTCAAAACTTCGTGAAGACATTCCAGATGAAGACTTTGAATCTAATATTGTTGGCCCAGAGGCCTTCCACTCTATTTTTGATGATGATTAACTCATGTAGTTATGTTTACTAATAATCTTGTGATGTTTAGTTTCAGATACTTTACCAAGATATTAGTAGGTGATTAGCTTCAACAAAGGTATTTTGGAGCTTCTCACATGGTGATTCAAGAGCCCGAGCGTCAAAGTCATATCCAGCACTCGTTGGAGTCAAGCTCGGTGGATCACGGTTTGGATCGAGTCGACTTGAAGACGGAGCTCGTCAAGAAGACCTCGGTACTTAGTTTATTTTTTGTTTTAGATCCATTTGTAAAGACTAGATAGTGTGATATGCTCAAGTTCACAACACACACACTTGTTTCTAGTTTTCATGTTTATTGGTTTTCGGTTTTTGGTTTAACCGATCTTGGTTTTCATGAATAGATAGTATCAAAACAAGTTTACATGGTTTTATGTATATTAGATTTGTTCTATATACATCTATACTTCAACTATTTACACAAACTTAGTTTGATAGTCTATTTCATGAGTTTGATATTTTGGTATTTTAACAAAACATAATTTTGGATTTAATATAAAAAACAATGATATATATATCTTTCATGTATATTGGACTTATATCCATATGCAACATGCTTCAATGTTGTTTCATATCATGTTTTTGTATTTTGATGAGTTTTGAAAAAATCGGATTTCCATTTGGTAAATCTAAGTTTTGAAAAATACGGATTTTGATTTTCAGCAAAATTTCCATAACACAAAAATGGTTCAAAAAGTTTAAAATATGTGTTAAAATTTTTCACACATGTTTGATTTTCAAATTATTATACTGAACTTATTTTTGTGGATTTTTAGAGATTTTATGGGATTTTTTAGGATATTAAAAGCCCAAGTTTTAAGTCCCTTAATGCTGCCTGCCAGGCTCTGGCGGTCGACCGGACCGGTCGACCGATGTGCACAAGGATGTGCACGCTGACCTGCCACTTGGGTCGGTCGACCGGGCGATCGACCAACTGCAAGTGCCCCACTCTCGGGTGGGAGCGGTCGACCGGACGGTCAATCGTGAGCAAGGCACGGTCGACCGAGCGATCGACCGGCCAGAGAGCAATCTGCTCTCTGGATTGGCACGGTCGACCGGCAGGCTCAACGGTCAAAAATTTGACCGTTGTCCGGTCGATCGGCCGGTCGACCGGAAGGCCAATTCTGGCCTAGTCAGCAGCCAACGGGCAGAATTTTCTAAGGGCTATAAATACCCCATCTCTTGGCTGTTTTTGTGAAGATTTTTAAGAGAGAAAATTTTCATACTTCCTAAGTGTTTTAAGCAAAAAGTTTTGGGTTTAAATTCCTATTCTCTATTTTGTTTTAAAGTGTTTTTATTTCAAAGAAAATAGTCTTTTGGGAATTAGTTTTTAGTCTAAAAATTTTATATCTATTTGGTGTTTTTGCCAAGTGATTTTCTTTGATCAAAACACTTTATTTTCCACACTTGAGCCATATCATTCTATCCTTTCTATAGGATCATTGTTTTTGTGGAAAAGAATTGGTTTGTGGTCTTTTGATTACTAAGTTGTAAACCCTCCTAAACTTGTGATATTCCTCTTGTGTAGAGGTTGATTTTGGAGTGGTGGTTAGCTCCCTCCAGTGAGAAGTGGAGATTGTTGTGTTTGGCTCCCTCTAGTGAGAGGTGGAGTTTGTGTTGGAATCCCTCAAGTGTGAGGTGATTGTGTTGTATTGGCTAAGTGCCTACCCCTCTTGTGTGAGGTGGTGTTTGTGTGGCTTTGTGCCTAGCTCTAGTGAGAGGTTGTATTCAGTTGAGAGAGGAGTTGTATACTCCCAGTTGTATTTACCCAAATCCTCAGTGGAGGTTCCCTGTGTGGGAGTCCTGTGTGGACAAGTGGATTGAAAATCCTTCTGTGTGAAGGCGGGGACGTAGAGCTGTGTGCTCGAACCTCAGAACATATTCGTGTGTTTGTGTTTGATCCATTATCTCTCTAACTCTCTCTCTCTCTCTTTATTGTGTCTTGCATCATTTCATATTGTCATATCATACTTATATGCTTGGCTTGTTTGTGTGTGCCTCACTTGTGCTTAACCACGAGAGCTTCATATAGCGCCTCAACTCTTATTCAGAGGAATCAAGAGGAGTTAGTCCAGAGCCCTTCACCGGGAATTCGGCTACACTCGTTGGTTGCATTAAGTGTAGTTGCAATTTAGTTTTTAGTTTTCGCATTTAGTTCATTAGATTAGCGGTACGCCTATTCACCCCCCCTCTAGGTGTACTTTCAAATATAACTTCAGAAGACGAAGTATGGCAGATGTTCTTCGATAGAGCATCACGAATAGGCCCTAAAGGCAGGATCATTACCGACGTGGAGGTTGTGTTTATCTCTCCACAGAATCATGTCCTTCCTAGAGCATTTTCTCTGACGGAATCATGCTCCAATAATGTAGCAGAATATAATGCTCTACTTATTGGTCTTCAGCTCGCCCACGGAATGGGGGTATGCTACCTTGAAGCTTACGGCGATTCAAAATTGATTATCAATCAGGTTAAAGGCGAATATGAGGTCCGTCACGAGGATTTGGTGCATTATTATCACGCAGTCATCGAAATAGCTAATCTGTTTGATGGCTTTTACATCGGGCACGTATCTCGATCTCAGAATACTAAGGCAGATGCTCTTGCTGCATTAGCAACAACGCTAGCCTTGCCAGTCGACACCGAGTATCACCTTACAGTGGCGACTCGACACCTTGTCTGCTCTAAGCATATGTTAAGAACCAGAGAGGTCTATAATATCTCGACGGATCTTGAGCCGAGAGATTGGTGATTTTCTTTCATCGACTATGCTCTACATGGTCTGCTGCCAGACAATCCTAAAGAAGCGACATCTATCAGACGAAGGTCTCTCCATTTTTACTATGATCCAACTCTGAAGATACTTTTATCGTCGTTCATACGACGGTGTCCTCCTCCGTTGCCTTTCTAATTCAGAAGCACAGAAAGTGCTTAAAGAAGCACACGACGGCATATACGGAGCTCATCAGCCAGGTCCAAAACTTAAAGATAGATTGCATAGGCTTGGATATTATTGGCCAACCATGATAGCCGACGCCATCCAGTATGCACGAAGGTGTAAAGTATGCCAAATTCATGCGGACTTCATACACCAGCCTCCGGAGTTGCTCCACCCAACTGTTGCTTCATGGCCATTCGAAGCATGGGGAATCGATGTCGTAGGGCCAATCAGCCCCTCTTCAACAAAAGGTCACCGGTTTATCTTAGCAATAACTGATTACTTTTCAAAGAGGGTAGAAGCTATGCCACTGGTTGAAGTCAAAACCTCCAACGTGGTTAATTTCATCAAACACCATGTCATCCATCGATTTGGTGTCCCTAGGCGGATCATCCATGATAACGGTCCTAATTTGCAAGCCAGGTATTCTATCGGTTCTGTGATAAATACCGAATTTAGAATGTAGCTTCAACTGCTTATAATCACACCGCTAATGGCTTGGCGGAAGCATTCAACAAGACAATCATTAAGTTACTCAAAAAGTTTGTCTCCTCGAATAAGCGAGATTGGAATGAGAAGCTTAGTGAATGTCTTTGGGCCTACCGAACCACGGTTCGGACCCCGACAGGCAATACGCCATTTTTCCTTGGTATACGGGTGTGAAACAGTCATACCATTAGAAATTCAGATACCGTCATTACGAGTCGCTCTGACCACTAAGATCACATCAGAGGACAATGATCGGTTGCGTCTTCAAGAGCTCGAAGCCCTAGATGAGAAGCGGTTACAAGCTCAGCAGCACATTGAGTTGCATCAAGCTCGATCTCAAAAGCCTTCAATAAGAAAGTCAAACAAAGAGCCTTTCAGAAAGGAGATTTGGTTTTAGCCGTCAGACAACCAATGATCATGATGCACAAAACCAAAGGCAAATTTCAGTCCAAATGGGAGGGACCGTTTGTAATAGAAACAGTCTATTCATACCAAGCATATCGCCTTATGATTTCAGATGGTGATTTACTCATGATGCCGATCAACGGCAAGTTCTTAAAGAAGTATTATCCTTGATAAGGATCCTTCTCATGATCAAGTTAACATTACACCTCTGATCAAGACCTTCAAATCCAAGATATGCAGAAGGAGCGCCCCTCTCTTCCTCCAAACGAGATCATACGACCGTAAACCAGTATAGAGCCGATCGTACACTGGTTGTCCCAAAGAAGAATCAAGGTTACGAATACAGTAACCAAATGATCCAACACCTTTAACGGTTAAGGATAGAGGAAAATGTTGGCCTTTAAGCCCAACATAAGTTCTCGACAACTCATCATGCTGAGGGGAATAGCATGGCTAGCCCGACTTAAACGGTAGTTGGTAAAGGCATATCAAACCTGTTGACAGCTGAGGATTTGCTAAAAATCCTAAGGGACCTGTTCCCATTTGATTCCCTCTCCAAAATCACTTACCAATTCTCATCCATGGAATGGTAAGATCACATATAAAGAACGACAGATCCAATCGAGTTGCTGCTATATTCAAATACCTCTGGCATCCATTTCGCTGTTAAGTTAACATTAAACCTATGACAGTGATCTCCTCGATTTTCTCAGTGAAAATGAGATCTTTTCATCCATTCGTTGTTAAGTTAACATTAAACCTATGACAGTGATCTTTCGATTTTCTCAGTAAAAACGAGATCTTTCTATCCATTTCGCTGTTAGTTAACATTAAATCTATGACAGTGATCTCCACGATTTTCTCAGTGAAAACGAGATCTTTCATCCATTTCGCTGGTAAGTTAACATTAAACCTATGACAGTGATCTCCTCAATTTTCTTAGTGAAAACGAGACCTTTCCATGCTAAGTTTAACACTGCACCTCTGGCATCCATTTTGCTGTTCAGTTAACATTAAATCTATGACAGTGATCTCCTCGATTTTCTCAGTGAAAACGAGACCTTTTCATGCTAAGTTTAACACTACACCTCTGGCATCTATTTCGTTGTTAAGTTAACATTAAACCTATGACAGTGATCTCCTCAATTTTCTCAGTGAAAACGAGACCTTTCCATGCTAAGTTTAACACTACACCTCTAGCATCTGTTTCGCTGTTAAGTTAACATTAAACCTATGACAGTGATCTCCTCGATTTTCTTAGTGAAAACGAGACCTTTCCATGCTAAGTTTAACACTACACCTCTGGCATCCATTTTGCTGTTAAGTTAACATTAAATCTATGGCAATGATCTCCTTAATTTTCTCAGTGGAAATGAGACCTTTCTATGCTATGTTTAACACTACACCTCTGGCATATCTTTTTGTCAAGTTAACATTACACCTCTGACAATTTGCTTTCCGAATTCCTACGATGTTCTTTTTGTCACGTTAACATTACACCTCTGACATATGATCTTTTATGGGATTCATTTCCTAACTCCCCAGCAAGTTTCTGAGTCCCACTTAGTCTTTAGTAGACTTCTCTGGTCGTCACGTTAACAATATACCTCTAACAATTTCTTCCAAGTCCCATCCAAATTTTGAGCTTGGTGGCTTCTCAATCGGTTATGTAATCGCGACCTCTGAACCTACAGATGGCCAAGTCTCCTCTTTCAGTCTGACAAGGACTATTTCTTTGTCATCATATGACAAAATTTTGAGCTTGGTGGCTTCTCAATCGGTTATGTCATTGCGACTTCTGAACCGGCAGATAGTCAAGTCTCATCTTTCAGTCCGGTAAGGACTATTTCTTTGTCATTATATGACAAATTTTGAGCTTGGTAGCTTCTCAATCGGTTATGTCATTGCGACCTCTGAACCGGCAGATAGCCAAGTCTAATCTTTCAGTCCGGCAAGGACTATATCTTTGTCATCATATGATAAAATTTTGAGCTTGGTGACTTCTCAATCGGTTATGTCATTGCGACCTCTGAACAGGCAGATAGCCAAGTATCATCTTTCAGTTCGGCAAGGACTATTTGTTTGTCATCATATGACAAAATTTTGAGCTTGGTGGCTTCTCAATCGGTTATGTCATTGCGACCTCTGAACTGGCAGATAGCCAAGTCTCATCTTTCAGTCTGACAAGGACTATTTCTTTGTCATCATATGACAAAATTTTGAGCTTGGTGACTTCTCAATCGGTTATGTCATTGCGACCTCTGAACCAGCAGATAGCCAAGTCTCATCTTTCAGTCCGGCAAGGACTATTTCTTTATCATCATATGATAAAATTTTGAGCTAGGTGGCTTCTCAATCGGTTATGTCATTGCGACCTCTGAACCGGCAGATAGCCAAGTCTCATCTTTCAGTCCGGTAAGGACTATTTCTTTATCATCATATGACAAAATTTTGAGCTCGGTGGCTTCTCAATCGGTTATGTCATTGCGATCTCTGAACAGCAGATAGCCAAGTCTCATCTTTCAGTCCAACAAGGACTATTTCTTTGTCATCATATGACAAAATTTTGAGCTTGGTGGCTTCTCAATCGGTTATGTCATTGCGATCTCTGAACCGGCAGATAGTCAAGTCTCATCTTTCAGTCCGGTAAGGACTATTTCTTTGTCATCATATGATAAAATTTTGAGCTTGGTGGCTTCTCAATCGGTTATGTCATTGTGACCTCTGAACCGGCAGATAGCCAAGTCTCATCTTTCAGTCTGGCAAGGACTATTTCTTTGTTATTATATGACAAATTTTGAGCTTGGTGGCTTCTCAATCGGTTATGTCATTGCGACCTCTGAACCGGCAGATAGCCAAGTCTCATCTTTCAGTCCGGCAAGGACTATTTCTTTGTCTTCATATGACAAAATTTTGAGCTTGGTGGCTTCTCAATCGGTTATGTCATTGCGACCTCTGAACAGGCAGATAGCCAAGTCTCATCTTTCAGTCCGGTAAGGACTATTTGTTTGTCATCATATGATAAAATTTTGAGCTTGGTGGCTTCTCAATCGGTTATGTCATTGCGACCTCTAAACCTGCAGATAGCCAAGTTTCATCTTTCAGTCCGGCAAGGACTATTTCTTTGTTATTATATGACAAATTTTGAGCTTGGTGGCTTCTCAATCGGTTATGTCATTGCGACCTTTGAACCGGCAGATAGCCAAGTCTCATCTTTTAGTCCAGCAAGGATTATTTCTTTGTCATCATATGATAAAATTTTAAGCTCGGTGGCTTCTCAATTGGTTATGTCATTGCGACTTCTGAACCGGCAGATAGCCAAGTCTCATCTTTCAGTCCGGCAAGGACTATTTCTTTGTCATCATATGATAAAATTTTGAGCTTGGTGGCTTCTCAATCGGTTATGTCATTGCGACCTCTGAACCGGCAGATAGCCAAATCTCATCTTTCAGTCCGGCAAGGACTATTTCTTTGTCAACATATGACAAAATTTTGAGCTTGGTGGCTTCTCAATCGGTTATGTCATTGCGACCTCTGAACCGGCAGATAGCCAAGTCTCATCTTTCAGTCCGGCAAGGACTATTTCTCTGTCATCATATGACAAAATTTTGAGCTTGTGGCTTCTCAATCGGTTACGTCATTGCGACCTCTGAACCCGCAGATAGCCAAGTCTCATCCTTCAGTCCAGCAAGTACTATTTCTTTGTCATCATATGACAAAATTTTGAGCTTGTTGGCTTCTCAATCGGTTACGTCATTGCGACCTCTGAACCGGCAGATAGCCAAGTCTCATCTTTCAGTCTGACAAGGACTATTTTTTTTTTCATCATATGACAAAATTTTGAGCTTGGTGGCTTCTCAATCGGTTACGTCATTGCGACCTCTGAACTGGCAGATAGCCAAATCTCATCTTTCAGTCTGGCAAGGGCTATTTCTTTGTTATTATATGACAAATTTTGAGCTCGGTGGCTTCTCAATCGGTTACGTCATTGCGACCTCTGAACCGGCAGATAGCCAAGTCTCATCTTTCAGTCCGGTAAGGACTATTTCTTTGTCATCATATGATAAAATTTTGAGCTTGGTGGCTTCTCAATCGGTTATGTCATTGCGATCTCTGAACCGGCAGATAGTCAAGTCTCATCTTTCAGTCCGGTAAGGACTATTTCTTTGTCATCATATGATAAAATTTGAGCTTGGTGGCTTCTCAATCGGTTATGTCATTGTGACCTCTGAACCGGCAGATAGCCAAGTCTCATCTTTTAGTCTGGCAAGGACTATTTCTTTGTTATTATATGACAAATTTTGAGCTTGGTGGCTTCTCAATCTGTAATACCCCGTTCCCGGAATACGTACTTAGTTGCGTATTCAGATTTTCGGTCGTATTTTTTCGATTTGTTTCCTGTATTTATTCTGTATTATGAATTCCTTATATGACTGTTTTGTCTTGGATTTGGATTCGTGGATTCGGAGTCAGCCCTAGTCTGAACCGAAGGCCCGATCCTAGAGTATTACTTGATTTAGACATTCTGATAATTAGAATTGACCGATTTTAGTTTTAAATATCATTTTCCAATATTATATATTTTTTATGATTTTCTAGATTTTTCTGGAATTAAAATGAAAGTCTTCAAAACCGGTGTCGGCCAGTGCCGCTGACCGATTCCTGGATTTTTAATTCTCAAACAGTTTGGAATTTCATGATGGCCCTTTAGGCTTTATTCCTTAGAATCATATTTTCTACCTACATTCTTTTTCTGAGGATTTTATGATTTTATGAAAATTCCATCGGAGTCGGTAGGTAACTGATTCCGGGATTTTTAGTTTTAAAACTATAAAGTATTTCTTAAAACGGATTTCACTATAATTCTTAGTTTAATATTCTTGATTTTTGGTAATTATTTAGGGTCGTTCCGAGATACTTGAATTTCGGACGATTCCGGTGTTTTCCCGAAAGATTTCCGCATCCGCAACTGAATCCGGGAATCCGCCACTTCCATTATTTTCATCTTCTTTCCCAAGAAAGTATCTTCTCATTATAATTTCTTTTCCTTTTTCCTTTTTCCTTTAATTCTCTTCCTTCCTCCACAAGCCAAGCTTTTCCTATTTTCCAAAATTCCTATTTTTCCTCTCCACACACTTCCACCAACTTCCACTCACTTCCATCTCTCTTTCTCTCTCTCCCCCATGGCCGGCCAAGTGGCCAAGAGAAGGACACTCACCTCACCTCCGCACTTTACAAAAACCCCCCTCTCTTTTAATTATTTGCATCTCCTTCATAAAACCCAAAACCATAAATACCTTTCCTTTCCCATTTCATTTCTTTTTTTCACTTCATCACTTCTCTTCACTTCTTCTTCCTCCTCTCCCTTGGTGACCACCGCATCTCCACCGGCGCCTCCGGCCACCACGACGCCGGCGAGAGACCCCGAGCTCCGGCCACCGCTTCTTCTCACCAACATCACCAACAACTCCTCCATCTCCTTCCTCCTCAAGAATCCTCACCAACACCAACCCATCTTCTTCCTCTTCATCATCCTCTTCCAATCAACCAATCCATGTGAGTAATTTTCATCACCTATACTTGGTTATTTCTTAGTATGCTTAAGTTTACCTATCATGTTCAATTGTGTCTTCAATTTATGATTTTTGGATCATCAAACACAAACCCTAGAAAATCTGTTCTGTTTACTGTTTCCAGACGATTAGTCGACTAGACCTATAGATTAGTCGACTAGAAACCCTTAGTTGAAACGTAGCCTTTCTGGAAACACAGTTTTAGTCGACTAGACCAAATTACCAGTCGACTAGAAACCCTTAGTCGACTACACCCTTGACCCTAGTCGACTAACCTTTCCTGAACCAGAAACCTTAACTCTCTGTATCTCAGATTTAGTCAACTTAACATAACTGTTAGTCGACTTGTCATGTCTGTTAGTCGACTACCCATATGACCCTAGTCGACTAACCTTTTCCTGAAACAGAAATCCAACTCTCTGGATCACAGTATTAGTCGACTACCCCATCTTCCTAGTCGACTAACCCCTTTATTAGTCGACTACTCTTTCCACCTAGTCGACTAACTTTAGCTGGTTGTCTTAGTTGATTCCTTTCTTGAATATGAACCTTACCTCTAGCCTTATATCATGTATTGGTATTGCTTGACTTGTCACTTGACAAACATCATCTTACCTTCTCTCTTTCTCTCTCTCCTCTTCACTCTACATAATTATATCACAGGTTATGGCGCACCCGAGCTTCCGTGGATTTTGGATCTTTTGGCATATTGGTGATTTAGGCGAGTAGTCTCGCTCTTCTCTATTTGAGTTTCCCGTTTCATCGGTCGATAAGTATTTCGCTTCTTATTTCCATATTCATGTATTGCATTACAATTGCTTGTATTATGGTAGCTTCATCTTGTGCTTGTGCCTTGCTTATGATATGCTTGTTTCTTCATCATATACCATGCGTGGCCGACCCTCGTGGTCGTTGGACTTTGAGTTACTTTTATGTTACCTTGCCATACTATTACCTCAGGCTAGTCAGTTGCATGCTTTTATTTAACACATGTATATCACCTGACCATCTAGTGTGTTATCACCTGACCACCTGCCATGCTACTATTCGGCAAGACCCTTTAGTTATGCTATGACTTGCCCTGACTATTATCAACCTCTTGCCATGACTTAACCCGACTATTATTGACTCCTTTGATATGCTTGGTTGTTTACTAAATATCATCATCCTGTCATGCTATCACTTTACACCCAGCATGATATACTTGACTTGTGATTATCACCTTTACGGGAACCTTACTTTATTATCCTGTATCATGATCAGTGACTTGTATTCCTGCTTTATATGCAGTGACCTGACTATATAGCACGTATGTACTCCTGATTCCTGATCATGTCCATTTCCTGTTTTTCCCGTAAAGTGATGATTAAACTATTGAACCTTAAAAAGTACCAACTTGTATTGGGTCGGGGGAAACATGCGGATATCAATATGTGTTCGTGTTTACAGTGGCTTTTAGGAATGTTGTGCAACTGCATGTTCCGGTCTGACCTGTGGGCCTCCAGGGGACCGAGGGGAGAGCTGGCTCCCTCATTACTGGTACCATCATGATAAGGGCATACATAAGTCCCTCCTGTTTAGCCTTGCGGCTGGCTTCTGTTTCCATGCAACGGAACAATCCTGGACCGTGGTCCCGGGCATGCACGGGACCCACTGTAAACATAGTTCGTTGATACCCCCGCTAGTTTCCAATAACAACCTTGTTTTACTCGGATATGGATCTATGTGCGTTGGGACGCTAGTTCACATAGCTAGATATCAGGGTAAGACGAGTAATAATAACGTGTCATAATAATCGGCTCTTTAAGTTGTAAGTAGAGGTATGTGGAATGGGACGCATACTAAAGCCTGCAACTTAAACGGCTATGAATCTGTGATGTGCCTTACTATATTTGTTGTATTGGTTTTATTCGGATTTCCTGTTTTATGATTATTATGCCATACCTGTTCATGCCTGCTCTAACCTACCTGCCTCCTGAGTATTTCCTACTTGATATCATTTCTTATATACTTCATTTGTGTTCTAACCCTCCTGTCTTCTGTACTTGACACTTGTGCTCCTCCTGACTCGCCACCTGGCATCCATATTCCTACTCGCCTGGGGAGTTTCACTGACTCCCCTGGATTCTCATGTCCAGGTCATGGAGCTTAGAGTGTGGCTTCTCCCTGTTGCTGCTCAGAGTAGCGCAGCGGTAGCGTGGATCTCCAGCCGACCGTCCAGAGCTCCATCCTTCCAGGCCCCCTTGTGAGTCTCTCGAGTTTTTCTTTTAAACTCGTGAGTGCCCTTTTTCTATTCATACTTGTACATTTCCTTGTATACTTGTATGTGAGCGCCCTTTTATGCTGTTCATATATGTATATCTCTTGTACTCTCGCATTTGCGCATATCTGTGATGTATTATTATTGTAATATTCATCACCTCTGGTGATAACTCTGTAATTGTATGTATATATGTGTTGGAATGTATAATGCACCATATGCTTCCGTACTCTGATTCTTGTCTGTACTGATGCTTAGCGTATATACGGGAAGGTACTTCGGACTTACGTATATACGTTGCAGTGACGACCCCGTATCGCCGGGATCGGGGCGTTACAGGATGGTATCAGAGCTTAGGCTCTAACTTCCTCAGTACGTCCAGAGGGCAAATTAATGGTAATGAAATTTGCAACTGGAATACTTGAGTCTTGGTTATACATTCCAACTACAAGTGCAGAGTTATCTATTTCTTGGCCATCCTTCCTTTGATTCCTAATCCTTCCTATCCTTTCCCTGTTTTGGTTTTATGAAGCCCTTATACCAACATTAAGATATGATAGACTAGGAAGGTAGTGGCTGGTTCTGCATGAAGCTATTATGTGATCTCTTCGGTGAATTCTATGAAGCTTGGTATTCTCCAGATCGATCTTGATCTGGCTATCTTTCAGAAGACAGCAGTCGGTATTCGGGATTCTCCATTATCGGTCTTCTTTATTATTATGCTCAGGACTATCAGGGTTTTCTTTATCTTCAGTATTCTGGCTTATGCTCGGAGGACTATTAAGTATGCAGTACATCTGGAATTCTATTACACAGCCACGACATCAGCAGTATTATTCAGCCTTATTCGAGGATTTATACAGCCGGAGGTACAGAGGATGATTATTGTTCAGCCAACTTGAGAGCCCTACCTATAGTGCTTCATATCTTAATTGGTATAGATTCCACCGCTGTCCCCTTTGTATTCAATTTACCCCTTAACGAAATTGCGAGGACGCAATTTTTTGTAAGGTGGGTGGATTGTAATACCCGTTCCCGGAATACGTACTTAGTTGCGTATTCAGATTTTCGGTCGTATTTTTTCGATTTGTTTCCTGTATTTATTCTGTATTATGAATTCCTTATATGACTGTTTTGTCTTGGATTTGGATTCGTGGATTCGGAGTCAGCCCTACTCTGAACCGAAGGCCCGATCCTAGAGTATTACTCGATTTAGACATTCTGATAATTAGAATTGACCGATTTTAGTTTTAAATATCATTTCCCAATATTATATATTTTCTATGATTTTCTAGATTTTTCTGGAATTAAAATGAAAGACTTCAAAACCGGTGTCGGCCAGTGCCGCTGACCGATTCCTGGATTTTAATTCTCAAACAGTTTGGAATTTCATGATGGCCCTTTAGGCTTTATTCCTTAGAATCATATTTTCTACCTACATTCTTTTTCTGAGGATTTTATGATTTTATGAAAATTCCATCAAAGTCGGTAGGTAACTGATTCCGGGATTTTTAGTTTTAAAACTATAAAGTATTTCTTAAAACGGATTTCACTATAATTCTTAGTTTAATATTCTTGATTTTTGGTAATTATTTCGGGTCGTTCCGAGATACTTGAATTTCGGACGATTCCGGTGTTTTCCCGAAAGATTTCCGCATCCGCAACTGAATCCCGGGAATCCGCCACTTCCATTATTTTCATCTTCTTTCCCAAGAAAGTATCTTCTCATTATAATTTCTTTTCCTTTTTCCTTTTTCCTTTAATTCTCTTCCTTCCTCCACAAGCCAAGCTTTTCCTATTTTCCAAAATTCCTATTTTTCCTCTCCACACACTTCCACCAACTTCCACTCACTTCCATCTCTCTTTCTCTCTCTCTCCCATGGCCGGCCAAGTGGCCAAGAGAAGGACACTCACCTCACCTCCGCACTTTACAAAAACCCCCCTCTCTTTTAATTATTTGCATCTCCTTCATAAAACCCAAAACCATAAATACCTTTCCTTTCCCATTTCATTTCTTTTTTTCACTTCATCACTTCTCTTCACTTCTTCTTCCTCCTCTCCCTTGGTGACCACCGCATCTCCACGGCGCCTCCGGCCACCACGACGCCGGCGAGAGACCCCGAGCTCCGGCCACCGCTTCTTCTCACCAACATCACCAACAACTCCTCCATCTCCTTCCTCCTCAAGAATCCTCACCAACACCAAACCCATCTTCTTCCTCGTCATCATCCTCTTCCAATCAACCAATCCATGTGAGTAATTTTCATCACCTATACTTGGTTATTTCTTAGTATGCTTAAGTTTACCTATCATGTTCAATTGTGTCTTCAATTTATGATTTTTGGATCATCAAACACAAACCCTAGAAAATCTGTTCTGTTTACTGTTTCCAGACGATTAGTCGACTAGACCTATAGATTAGTCGACTAGAAACCCTTAGTTGAAACGTAGCCTTTCTGGAAACACAGTTTTAGTCGACTAGACCAAATTACCAGTCGACTAGAAACCCTTAGTCGACTACACCCTTGACCCTAGTCGACTAACCTTTCCTGAACCAGAAACCTTAACTCTCTGTATCTCAGATTTAGTCGACTTAACATAACTGTTAGTCGACTTGTCATGTCTATTAGTCGACTACCCATATGACCCTAGTCGACTAACCTTTTCCTGAAACAGAAATCCAACTCTCTGGATCACAGTATTAGTCGACTACCCCATCTTCCTAGTCGACTAACCCCTTTATTAGTCGACTACTCTTTCCACCTAGTCGACTAACTTTAGCTGGTTGTCTTAGTTGATTCCTTTCTTGAATATGAACCTTACCTTCTAGCCTTATATCATGTATTGGTATTGCTTGACTTATCACTTGACAAACATCATCTTACCTTCTCTCTTTCTCTCTCTCCTCTTCACTCTACATAATTATATCACAGGTTATGGCGCACCCCGAGCTTCCGTGGATTTGGATCTTTTGGCATATTGGTGATTTAGGCGAGTAGTCTCGCTCTTCTCTATTTGAGTTCCCGTTTCATCGGTCGATAAGTATTTCGCTTCTTATTTCCATATTCATGTATTGCATTACAATTGCTTGTATTATGGTAGCTTCATCTTGTGCTTGTGCCTTGCTTATGATATGCTTGTTTCTTCATCATATACCATGCGTGGCCGACCCCTCGTGGTCGTTGGACTTTGAGTTACTTTTATGTTACCTTGCCATACTATTACCTCAGGCTAGTCAGTTGCATGCTTTTATTTAACACATGTATATCACCTGACCATCTAGTGTGTTATCACCTGACCACCTGCCATGCTACTATTCGGCAAGACCCTTTAGTTATGCTATGAATTGCCCTGACTATTATCAACCTCTTGCCATGACTTAACCCGACTATTATTGACTCCTTTGATATGCTTGGTTGTTTACTAAATATCATCATCCTGTCATGCTATCACTTTACACCCAGCATGATATACTTGACTTGTGATTATCACCTTTACGGGAACCTTACTTTATTATCCTGTATCATGATCAGTGACTTGTATTCCTGCTTTATATGCAGTGACCTGACTATATAGCACGTATGTACTCCTGATTCCTGATCATGTCCATTTCCTGTTTTTCCCGTAAAGTGATGATTAAACTATTGAACCTTAAAAAGTACCAACTTGTATTGGGTCGGGGGAAACATGCGGATATCAATATGTGTTCGTGTTTACAGTGGCGTTTAGGAATGTTGTGCAACTACATGTTCCGGTCTGACCTGTGGGCCTCCAGGGGACCGAGGGGAGAGCTGGCTCCCTCATTACTGGTACCATCATGATAAGGGCATACATAAGTCCCTCCTGTTTAGCCTTGCGGCTGGCTTCCGTTTCCATGCAACGGAACAATCCTGGACCGTGGTCCCGGGCATGCACGGGACCCACTGTAAACATAGTTCGTTGATACCCCCGCTAGTTTCCAATAACAACCTTGTTTTACTCGGATATGGATCTATGTGCGTTGGGACGCTAGTTCACATAGCTAGATATCAGGGTAAGACGAGTAATAATAACGTGTCATAATAATCGGCTCTTTAAGTTGTAAGTAGAGGTATGTGGAATGGGACGCATACTAAAGCCTGCAACTTAAACGGCTATGAATCTGTGATGTGCCTTACTATATTTGTTGTATTGGTTTTATTCGGATTTCCTGTTTTATGATTATTATGCCATACCTGTTCATGCCTGCTCTAACCTACCTGCCTCCTGAGTATTTCCTACTTGATATCATTTCTTATATACTTCATTTGTGTTCTAACCCTCCTGTCTTCTGTACTTGACACTTGTGCTCCTCCTGACTCGCCACCTGGCATCCATATTCCTACTCGCCTGGGGAGTTTCACTGACTCCCCTGGATTCTCATGTCCAGGTCATGGAGCTTAGAGTGTGGCTTCTCCCTGTTGCTGCTCAGAGTAGCGCAGCGGTAGCGTGGATCTCCAGCCGACCGTCCAGAGCTCCATCCTTCCAGGCTCCCTTGTGAGTCTCTCGAGTTTTTCTTTTAAACTCGTGAGTGCCCTTTTTCTATTCATACTTGTACATTTCCTTGTATACTTGTATGTGAGCGCCCTTTTATGCTGTTCATATATGTATATCTCTTGTACTCTCGCATTTGCGCATATCTGTGATGTATTATTATTGTAATATTCATCACCTCTGGTGATAACTCTGTAATTGTATGTATATATGTGTTGGAATGTATAATGCACCATATGCTTCCGTACTCTGATTCTTGTCTGTACTGATGCTTAGCGTATATACGGGAAGGTACTTCGGACTTACGTATATACGTTGCAGTGACGACCCCGTATCGCCGGGATCGGGGCGTTACACAATCGGTTATGTCATTGCGACCTCTGAACCGGCAGATAGCCAAGTCTCATCTTTCAGTCCGGCAAGGACTATTTCTTTGTCATCATATGACAAAATTTTGAGCTTGGTGGCTTCTCAATCGGTTACGTCATTGCGACCTCTGAACCCGCAGATAGCCAAGTCTCATCCTTCAGTCCAGCAAGGACTATTTCTTTGTCATCATATGACAAAATTTTGAGCTTGTTGGCTTCTCAATCGGTTACGTCATTGCGACCTCTGAACCGGCAGATAGCCAAGTCTCATCTTTCAGTCTGACAAGGACTATTTTTTTTCATCATATGACAAAATTTTGAGCTTGGTGGCTTCTCAATCGGTTACGTCATTGCGACCTATGAACTGGCAGATAGCCAAATCTCATCTTTCAGTCTGGCAAGGGCTATTTCTTTGTTATTATATGACAAATTTTGAGCTCGGTGGCTTCTCAATCGGTTAGGTCATTGCGACCTCTGAACCGGCAGATAGCCAAGTCTCATCTTTCAGTCCGGTAAGGACTATTTCTTTGTCATCATATGACAAAATTTTGAGCTTGGTGGCTTCTCAATCGGTTAGGTCATTACGACCTCTTAACCGGCAGATAATCAAGTCTCATCTTTCAGTCCGGCAAGGACTATTTCTTTGTCATTATATGACAAATTTTGAGCTTGGTGGCTTCTCAATCGGTTACGTCATTGCGACCTCTGAACTGGCAATAGCCAAGTCTCATCTTTCAGTCCGACAAGGACTATTTTTTTGTCATCATATGATAAAATTTTGAGCTTGGTGGCTTCTCAATCGGTTATGTCATTGCAACCTCTGAACCGACAGATAGCCAAGTCTCATCTTTTAGTCCAGTACGGACTATTTTCTCAAATGTGTGATTAATTCTCTCAGCTTATCACCGCTGATTAAAGGGCTGCAATACAACTTGAAAGTAAGAATTTAGAAGATAAAACAAGTTGGAAATGCAACAGGGGAGTCAAATAAAATCACTTTTTATTGATTCCAAAAGAGGTATACATGAATGCACAGACTACAAGCTACGAGGCGCTTCATAGGACTTGATCCGTTCTTCAAGAGTGGCCAGCGTAGTCTTCCTCTCTTCAGCAGCCCTGATAAGCGCCTGCGACCGCAACTCGGCCTCATTAAAGCTCGCTATCTGGGCCAAGCGAGCTTCAATTTCAACCAAGGTTGCCCTCTGTGCTAGCTCCTGCCGTAAGACTTCGTCATTCTGGGCCTTAAGCTGCTCAAGCCGAGCAGTCTCTTCAAGACGCACTGGTTCAGCCTTGGACAAAAGGAGATTAGCCTTCCTGATCATTACCTTGGCCTTTTCAATTTTATCCTCCGCATCAAGAAGAGTACTGCTAGAAGCGTCTATGGCATCCCCGAGCTCTAATTTCCTTATCTCTAAAGATTTCAAATCAAAAGAAATTGCCTTAGCAGCTTCTTGAGCGGCGAGATGAGCTTCATGCATCTGAGCAACAAGATGCGCAAGCTGTTTGTTAACTGAAGACTCCAGATCTGAATGGCTAAGACGGCGCCATTCGTCCACATCCCTCTCGAGTCTGTCCACCAGAAGGTCCAATGTGGCGGCCTGCTCATCCCCTCTAAAGTCTCGGATACTGTCAATGCTTTAGGAGAGCACCACCTTTAAAGCAGAGAATGAGGTAGTCGAGCCCTTCAAGACCAAAACAATAGATCGTTTTAAGCTCTTATAAAAGCTGTCGACTAACTCAGCCACGAATTCGTTCTCGGCCTCAATTACTCCCGGCAGACGAGCAGCCCCTGAAGACAGAGCTTCCACTGCCCTCACTGGCGTAACTATGGAGGAAATGATAGAAGCACTGGCTGCAGCAACATGAGGGGTCGTCGGTAATCTCGGAGGAGTCCTCATTGAAATTAGTACACCAGCCACAACTGAAGTAGGACTAGTGACTATTTCTGGGAGAGCTGGCTCAAACGCAATGTTGGAGAGTAGGACTGGTAATCACCTTCAGCTCCGCGCTTGGCAAAATAGGCGGCACCAGCAAAACAATGGCACCTCACTTACTGATATAGTTGGAAGCAAGGATAGTTCCGTAACTACTGTTCCCTCAATCCCCCTTCCACTTATCGGTTCAGGTTGATAGGAGGGCAGACCGTGATACAAGGCCTCCAGCTCAGCAGCATCCACCGCGGTCGAAGTACTTACTTCACCTCCGGTCCCCTCACGAAGATTGGTTGGCTCCTTCGAAGTCGATGCACCAAGAGGTGGAACACCTGTAGCAAGATTTTGTTTAAGCAAGGCGTAATGAATATCAGAAGAAAATCACTCACGAATGAGCAAAATGCTACCAAAAGATGGTATCATCTCGACTGCCTTGGCCGCAGTCTCTCCCTGAAGTCCTTCAACAACGACTTCAGTCCTCTCAGGATCCATAGGAAAGTCTTTGCCAGAGTCAACACGGACGACCGGCCCACCTTCACTTGCCGAACCCTCTATGGTCCACCCAAAAGAGCTAGAAGCTACGGGACTTCCTTTTGAAGTCCCAGCACCCGAAGGACCTACATCGGCTGCATCACCTCCAGACTCTTCCGAGACGGCGAAATAGCCAGCCTCATCGCCTTCTCTATAAGTGAATAGGGGATCATAATGCTCTCCTTGTTCTCCGGCAGCCTCAGCTCTTAGGTCATCACCACCTCAGTTTCTGAATCATAAAGTAAACAATGAGCTGTCTGGAATACATAAGAGTGTATTATAAGAAAGGAGTTGATCATACCCGGGTCTGGAGCAGCTTTACCAGCAGTCTGCCTACGGACCGACAGCGTAAGGACTAATGGAGCAGGAGGAGCAGGCACTGCAGATGATTCGCCCTCTGCAATAATAGTAGGAGAGTAGCGACGAGGCTTCTTCACTACCCTCTTCCTACGAGATCCACCTTCCCGCTTTCACTTGAAGTGGACATTAGGATCTTCTTCCTCCACTTCTTCCACATCAACATGTTCTATGGGGGTCGTGCCTACCCCAACAGAAGCAACTGCTGGAGCTTCAGCACCGTATCCACTTCAAAGCGAGGACTTCCTGTATCCGAGGCTTCGCTATCATCAACAGCAATGAACTCCCCGAGGCCTGGAACGTGGACCCTCTTACCCTCGCTCTTCTCAGTAACCTTCCGCTTCAGCCGCTGAGAGATCAACTTCACACCAAAGGAATTAATAGAAAATCTAGTGGGTGTGGAGTTCGAGGTTCTATACCACTGGCAGAATCCCAGGGTCGTCAGAAGGTTAGGAGTCTTTAGCGGCATGCACAGCCGCGCCTCAGTACAGCCAGCAATGAAGAACCGCCAGGCATGAGCTTCATTGATGAGGCTCCCCATAAAGGCCAGACTGCTGTTGCGATTGCCTACTTACAGTTGGTCATATCCAAACTGACGGGCAAACCGACTCGGAATATAGGGCTCTAGGTAACAGGAGTCCCTGCTTCTATACAACAAGTGGGATGGTCGGATGATAACCAGCCATTCGAAGACTCCCCGACTCAATGACGTCTGCCTTTCCCCTACATCCTTGAACTCTTCACCATAGCCTGCATCGCGAATGTAGGGAAAGCACAAAAAAAGGCTATAGACGTCATGACGGCACAGCAGTTTACGGACCGCAGCCACATAAGTCTTTGACCACAAACACCCCTCGAATCGACGGAGAAGCGCCATGCGAACACCTTCTGGGGGCTCCTCTCCGGCTTGGATAATGGAGGGGCAGTGAAGGGCGAACCATGCCATCAAATAAGTATATGGCAAACTAATTTTGTGGTTTGGTCCATCGCGAGACAAGATAGTCCCTTTCCCTGCTTCGTTATTGATGGCCTACAGAAAGCCTCCATCAATGCACGAAGGCCTCTTTGAATACAACACACCATGACTGGAAGAAGTCCAAGAGAACGACCATGGACTAGACGAACAGCAGGCAATAAGACAGTCGAATGAATGACATCGCCAGACGAGGATGGCACCACACATCTCTTCAACTAGACTGTTAAAAAGCCAGCGAAAAGTGCCTTCGGGACGTCGGCTGACGAGCCTGGTGGTGAAAATCCTGAAGAATATCACCTTTCTCATAGGGTCCATCGTCTTCTTCTAAAATCAAATCCCCTTGGGAGTGCTCTTGCATCCAGCGAAAGATGTCTTCATCTGTAACTCTACAGTGAGCCGTTTCAGGAGTACCTTTCAGGTCGGGGAACAAATAATTCCCCAGCTCTTCAAACTACATGAAGCTCCCTTATGGCTCCAATGCATGCTGGAGCAAATGTAAAGGTGGCACATCAACTCCCGGTGAGTCTCAAACAATGCGGGCTCCTGCTTCTCCAGAAGTGCCAATTCCGCCTCATACGGGAAATATTCTTCATATGGGAGAGACCCCAAAGGCAGATCAGAGACTTCCCACATCTCGTGCAGAGCCATGCCCAATTCGCCAACGGGGGTGAAAAAGGTCCCTGTAGCCGTGCAGTACAACTCAAAGATGGCGTAGAAGTTTGCTACGCTCATCTGAATGTCATAACAGGTCGCCCTAATGGCCTCGTAGAGTCCCAGCCTCTCCAGATCTTCTTCAAAATGGCCAAGGACACATAGAGTCAAGTCCTTCCACCACGCCTTAGGAGGATGAATCCACCCGGGGTCCTAAAATCAATAGCTGGATAATTGCCATAAACCTTAAAAACTGATTCCCAAAAGTCTGAGCCACCGTGGGATTTCTCCCACTGGGATGTCCGGAAGTACATTCCCAGGGTGGAGACCCAATATACAGCGAGGAGGACCCGCCCTCATATAACCAGGGGACGGAGCTATCAACTTCCCCACGTGAGCAGAGTCAGTAGTCAGAGTCACTTGCCATTGCATCTTCCGAGCCCTCGTCACACATTGAAAGAAGGACAAGGAAAAATGCTGCTTGCTAGAGGGGAGATAGTACTTCTCACTATCCAATTTGAAAATCCACTGCCCCTCTCTGGCTAGCAGCTGGTGATCGTTGTCTGGCGCTGCATCTCCAAACATGAAGCTGGGCTTCCGATAGATTCTTCGGTCGGAATCTTCAAGGGGAACAGTAGTTAAGATGCTCCTCATGGTACGCTGATCCCCAGCATGAATAAGTGCATCCTGACCAGGAGCGCTCCGCTCGCTGAATAATGAAGCCTACCCTTGGAACTGCAGGCTGACATTGCCGTCCAGCCCCTGGCTGTTCCAAAGAGACTGTTCAGAGGACCAGAGTATAGTGCACTACAAAAATAAGGAGAAACTATGATTAGTTCATCTGCTGAAGGAGAGCTAAAACGAGAATGTAATTTTTGTTAAAGCATAGCTTCGCTCTCCGAGCGAAGCTGGCCTAACAATAGCTTCGCCCCGAAGCTCAGCTTCGCAGCTGCAGCTTAACTCCGCACTCCACATGAAGGCAGGATGCAGAAAAAATATCTAAGTAGTAGCTTCGCTCTGGAAGCTTGACCTCGGATAACAGAACGCGACAAAGCCCCAAGAGCTAACTATCGCCAGAAGAATACTGCTGCTTAAAAGAATTTGTCAAGGGCATTAAGGTCCTTTTCTAAACGCGCTTCTAAGGCTAACTTTGCATCCTATCATCCAACAGGATGTGAACCGCCTAAGGGATAGCTTCGCATAGAAGCTTGGAGAAGAAACCCCTTCGGGCCTTAGATTCCCAATCAAGAAATCAAGAGAAATTAAGGGACTTGAACTCCCTAAGATCACTGGATCACAATGAATCGTTCTAGATTCATTATGAGATAGCCGAAAGATTTGCTTCAAGAAGAGATGAAAATCTCTGAACAAAAGGGAAAGATCCCTACCCGCGATGGGTCGTTCAATGACCGGAGGAGGAGGAGAGGGTCCCTCCGTCGTAGAGGTTGCTACCTCTTTTCCTACTCGTCTTTTGGGAGCCATCGGAGAACTGAAGAAGTTCTTGAATTCCAAACGTAGGAGAAAGAAGAAGAAGAGATTTGCAGTTCTCTGAAAATTCAAAGAGAAGTGGTGCCTTCTCTTTCAGCCCGATCAGGCTTTTATAGGCTGATGATTGCGGAAATGTCGCCTCCTCGAAAGGAGCGCAGGCAGTCGTTTCAAATTAATTTAAAATGGCGCCTAAAGCGCCTTCCCAAGAAGCGTTACTTCAGCCCCGCTAAGGGCTAACTCCGCCGTGAGTCCAGTGTTGACTTAGCGCGACGCTTGAATAACTTCGTTGAGAAATATGCCTTAGCTCCGCTAAAAGCACATCTCTAACTTCGCGAAAATTTCGTGCTAGCTTCGCCAGAAACTGGCTCCTGACTTATTTGGAAATCTATCTTCAGCTTCGCTAGATGCTTAGCTCGGCTAAGAGTTTTCATTTCCTCCTAAGGAAAAGGCTTACCAAAGCTAGTCCACTCCAGGTGTTCTCGGATCAAAAAGGAGGGAAACAAAGCAGATAAACAGCAGAAAATAAACATTTTATTTGATTAAAAAGGAAAGATACATTGACGCTACATCAAAGTGGTCTTTCGTGCAACTGAATCATTGCTCCAAAGGATACAAGTGGTCCTATCTAATTCCAAGGTAAACTAACTAGACACAAAAGGCCTTCCTCCTGCACAAGGCCGTAATCCTTCGCATAATGGCAAATTTTGTCATCAAGAAGCCGGATCTTCTTTGATGAAAATTGGCAAAGAACCCGTTGCCACCAGAAAGCCGGATCTTCTTTGATGAAAATTGGGAAAGGAAGGATCTGAGACCTTACAGGTGACGTCCGCTTGCCCAAAGTGGATCATCTCTGATAAGCGACTACTAGCCTTCTCGAAGTGGATCATCTCGGATAAGCGACTGCCAACCTCTTCTGGGAACACGCATCAGCTGCTCCAGTTTGTTCCTCCTGCTTAGGATTAAAGTTTCAACTTGAAAATCAAGAGGCAAGTTTCTGGTCTCTTTCATCAAGATGAAAGATGGGCGAGCATAGTTCACTGCAATACAAACTGAAAACAAGTTAGCAGTAAATCAAAGGAAAATGCAAGCATGATACGCTAAGTCAAATTCTTTGGGCGAAGCAATTTATATCCAATCCAGTTGCGCTTTAAGGATGGATTTCAGTTAAGCAGAGGATAGCCTCGCTTGCACAGTGATGATGGGCTAGCTCAGCATAAGCCAAGTCTTAGCGCCGCCTAAGGCAGTTATACTGAAGGAGCGTCAAAAAGAGCTAAGTCCTAACCTCACCTATATGTCTAAGCCAGACTGATCCAGAGGGACGCAGTCTTGACCCCACCTATATGGCAAGACTAGCTCAACCTTGAAGAGACTAAGTCCCAATTCTTGCCTATGTGGCGAACTTAACAGACAAGCATGGAATGATCTTTCTTTGATCAAGTGAAAATGATAGCTTCACCAAAAAAGCTGAAAAATAGGGCTGAAACCCTTCTCTGCAAATCAGTCAGATACAAAATGAAGAACAAGAGGCAGCTGATAAAGCTAAATTAAGGGAGATAAACTCCCTAAAGTCACTAGTCCATTGGTGAAGTCTCTGGATGACCGAGACTCACCAGTTCTTGGCCGGTTAATGACCAGAGTGGGTACCCCCACTATTTCAGATATCTGAGTATCCTTCTCTGAACAACCAGGAGATGTCATGAATGGACTGTTTCCTTAAAGAGGACTTCAAGTGTCCTATTTATAGGCCTCATGGCCTAATCGCACCGCCGCTGCTTCAAGCTTGGAAGCGCGAGCGAATTTAAGGCATTCAAGTACTGAGCATTGAGAAAGGGAATAGTCTCCCTCGAAAATGCACGCAGAAGCAATGATCTTCCTCATTAATGCAAGAGAGGTTATTCTAACCTCGAAAAAGGAGCAATCCTTCTCGAAACTAGCCAAAAGGCAGTTGGCTTCGGGAAAGGAACGACGTTCCAAGACCAATTTGAAGCGAATCTACTCCAGGAGGCTCGAATGCGAAGCTACCCAGACGCGAAGCTACCCAGAATCGCGAATCTACACGATTCCTCGGTGAACTTATTCCAATTCGGAAGCAGGATTGAAAGCGAAGCTGAACTCAACCACCATGGTGACGTTTGTACTTCACATACCATCAATCAAAACAATTCAAAGTATTTCGAAGTCTGAACCATTCCATTGCAGACTTTCGAAAACTTTGAAGGGGTGTTGTTGACACTCTAAAAAAGATAAGATTCCTGACTGGCCTGAACAATGTCTAACTTGTTGACATCTATAAAAGACAAGTGGTAGACAAGCTAACGACCAGTTTTTACCCATCTCCGAGGGACAAATCAGCGACTTGGACTCTACTGATCTAGTGAAGCAGACAGTGAGCCCAGATTGTCTTTGAAGAGACCTAAGCAGGTCTAAGATGCTAGGTTAGCTCTGTTGGCCCAAAGGCCTATCACCCTAGTTTTGATAATGATCAACTCATGAAGTTATATTTACTAATGATCTTGTGTTTAATTAGTGACAGATTCATTATCAAGATCTTAGTAGGTGCATAGCTCAACAAAGGACAAAATATCAAGATTTGGAGCTAGCACGGTGTGATCCAAGGAGCTTTTGGATCAAGCTTTGACCAAGTCAAGAAGATGAGAAGCCTTCAAGTGAAGACTTCAAGAAGATGAAGACTTGTGTCTAGGTATAAGATTTTGTTTTTGTTTTAGTCAAAAATGTAAAGGATAGATAGTTGGTGGATTGCTCAAGTATACCATGCACACACACTTTTGATTTAGAATTGTTTTCATAAAAGATTTTGTAGTTAGAAAAGATTTTTCTTTGTGACAAAATACTATTTGGATTTTGGTATTTTCATATATACATATCTTTTATCCAAAATCAAGTTTAGAGCTTTATGACAAAAACATAGATATTACATTATGATTGTGCAGTGGATCATATCCATACACACTATGCTGAAATCAAATATCTTGTTTTTATATTTTGTGAAGTTATGAAAATCAAGTTTGAAAAATACATGTTTTGATTTTTGATAAAATTTGTAAGACGCTGAAATGATATGAATATGTTGATATATGTCTTGAAAATTTTTATCACAAGTTTGGTTTTCAATATAGATGTTAAAACAAGTTTATGGAATTTTTATAAGTGTTAAAAGATTTTAAAAATATTTTTAAACCAATTTTCCAGACCTAGAACTGGCTGACAGGCTGGTCGGTCGACCGAGCGGTCGACCGCACCATGGCCGGTCGACCCACGGTCGACCGGACGTGCACAGACTTGTGCATGTCTGTCAGCACAGTGGTCCGGTCGACCGGACGGTCGACCGCTGCAGAGAGTTCTGCTCTCTGGATTTCTGGGTCGACCGGGCGGTCGACCGGAAGCTCCAACGGTCAGATTTTTGACCGTTGGCGGTCGACCGGCCGGTCGACCGGCAGCTCTGACAGACCCCAACGGTCAGATTTTTCTGACCTCTATAAAAGGGGGTTTGGTCATTGTTTTGAGCCAAGATTTTTGGGAGAATTAGAGCCAGTTTTCCTTAGTCTTTTTCAGAAGTTTTCTCCACAAAATAGTGAGCAAATATTTCCTATCTAAAGGGAAGATTTTATCAAGAGTGTGAAAGAGATTTCTTTGAGTTTTCCTCCACCTTTCACATCCTTGTTTTTCTCACACCACACTTGAGCATCCATTGATTATTCATCCTATAGGTGTGTTGTAGTGAGAGTTTTTATTAGTGATCAAGTGTTTAGATCACCAAGAGATCATTTCTTGTACTTTGAGGAGGCGGACGTGTGTGTCCGCGTTGTTTCGAGTTCGGGTGCGGACTTGTTGTACGAGGTGCGGCCTCGGCGAGCCGGTGGGCTTGCGGTGTGTAAGGGACTAGAGAGTCCGAGTGGCTTGTAGGTGTTGCGGCACCGAGGAGAGATCCATTGGGATCTTGCATAGTGAAAATCCTTCGTGTGTCGAAGGCGGGGATGTAGAGCAAGTGTGCTCGAACCTCGAAACATACCCTTGTGTTTGCGATTGCTCACTCTATCTCTCTCTCTCTCTCTCTTGTCTCTTTTATATCTTGCATTACTTACATTGTCTTTACTTTTACATGCTTGATATACCTTGTGCTTAATTGTTATATACTTGCGTGGGATTGTTGCTAACACTTGTATTCAACCAAGAGAGCCAACGCGGCACCTCAACCCATTCAAGGGGAATCAAGAGGGGTTTAGTCCAGAGCCTTGCAAAGGGAATTTGGCTACACTCTTGTGTTATACATAGTGTTTAGTGTAAAAAGATTTAATTAGGTCATATTTGTCTTAGCTTCCACATTATTTGCATCATTTGGCATTAAGTGACCATTAGATTAGCCAACACCTATTCACCCCCCCTCTAGGTGTTATTTCAATTGGTATCAGAGCTTGGTACTCTGATTTGGGTCTAACACCTAGAGTTAAAGATCCTCCTTTTAGGCTAATCACAAGATTTTGTACACACACCATGGACTTCATGTCACCACCCACCTTTGACATCCTTAACATCCAAATTTGGAAGGTTAAGATGTCTTTGTACCTCAAAGCCTTAGGATTTCATGTCTATCTTGCCACCACTAATAATGCATATTCTTTAGATAGTAAGAATTTTGAGGCTAATGCAAAAGCCCTTCATGCTATCAAGTCAACCCTAAATGATGATTATTTATCTAGGGTTTCTAATGTTGAATCGGCTTTTGTAGTATGGAACATCATCACCTCCCTCGGCGAAAAAGATCTATACTATGTGGGGAGTGACTCGGATGTTGGAAGCGATACCTCCAACAAGTGCTACATGGTCCAGGGGATAACCCCCTTGAGGTAAACTCCGATTCCGATGATGAGGACATGTCATATGATGAGCTATCTACTTTTTGTCATCTATTGCTTGAAAAATATGACATGATTAAAAAGGAAAATAAAAATTTGAAAAAGAATATTGCTTGCATGCATGTAGAACAAGACTCTTTTAAATCTAACATTGCATGTTTAGAAAAAGACAACAATAATTTGAAAAAGAATTTTGATGCCATGCTTAATGAAAAAGATTCTTTAGAAAATAAAATGGCATGCTTAGAAAAAGAAAACAATGATTTGAAAAATGAAAATATTTCCCTCATGTCAAAATTGAATGATTTATGTGAAGGGAACACTACTTTGAAAAATAAGATTGATTTGGTGGAAAAGCAAAAAGAAGTTGTTTTTCAAGAAAATATTACTTTGAAAAGAAAATTTGTTGAAAAGGAAAAAGAGTTTGTTTCTAAAAAGTAGAAGAAAAATGATTCTATATCTCACCATGCTTTACATGCCACCACTAATGAGATTAAAGATTTGAAAAATAAAATGGTTTGAGTTCAACTTTGAACTCTTGTGCTTTTCATCATTCTAGGTTGGAGTCAATGTTTTCAAAGAAACAAACTCCACACATTCATGCACATCACTCTCATCATCATGCTTATGTTGCACAACATGATCACACTCCTACACATAAGCATACTAAGGTGTACGTATGTACACATTGTGGCCGCAAAGGCCATTTAGCAAAGTTTTGTTATGATAATATTAATTCTCTAAATTTTGCTAATTATAAAAGATTTTGGGTTCCTTACAAGTCTAACCCCAAAGGACCCAAGAAAATATGGGTACCAAAACCCCACCATTTGCTTTTGATGTAGGTGAGGGCTCTCACAAGACGTGAGAGGATTGGTGCCTTGGTGGTGGATGCAATGGACTTGATGGACAAACATTTGGATGCATCGCTATCAAGGAGCTTTGGTGGGACAACCACCATATTAGGAGCTTTAGAGTTGGTAACACTCTCTAAACTCCTACTTTTATGTACATGCTTTTAATTTCATATATTCATAGCATGTTCATGTTTTATGTATTTTTGTGCTTCATGTGGTATGAACTAGTTTAAATGTAGATTTTATCAAACTTGCATGTATACATGTACAAATAGTGAATTACAATTGACTCATATATGATTGAACTTCATGCTCATTTGTATCCACTATATGCATATGTATAGTCTAGTTTTGATGATTCTCATTTATACATGTTTTACCTATTTTTATGCTTTACTTCATGTATATGTATTATTAATTCAAATCTAATAAATATACATGTATACCCGTGAGTCTCTTGCCTTCATGCAAACATTATTAATAGACTCTTTTATGTTTGGGATATGTATGTGTATTGTTAGGATTGGATTAATCATACATATACCATGAGATTAGTGTTTTGATGAAAAATGATTTTTCGTGTTTTTGTTAAAAAATGTGACTTATGATCTTTTGAGCCTCATTGACTATTTTCATAAAAATGCTATTTACATGATCATTTAACACTCACACTTTTGTTAAAAAATATTTTGAGCTTTATAGATCATGAGTGATTAAATTTTTGTGTATCTAGTTATGTTTATGAAAAACATAAGATTTGACATATTTGAAGGATCTTTAACTAGTTTTTCAAAAACAATTTATACTAGTTATTTGTTCTTCAAATAATTTTTTTTGAGATTTACACATGATTCTATTTTTCTCAAAATTTGATGCTTCTTGTATTGAATATTAGTTTATATGTTCGTTTTATCAACACTAGGATTTATACTTATACATATCGTGGGCCACAAATAAATCTATTTATATTTGTGCTTGAATGCTTATTTGAACCCATGAAATGTGCTTGTATTGCTTGGTTTTGATGATACATACATCTTTAAACTTGTATTCCACTTTTGGATTTGATTTATGATCATGTGTTTTCATTTCATGTATATGTGTATTTTGCCAAACTTTAAGATATACATGTATACATCTTGAGTCATTTGCCCTTCATGCAAATCTATATATATAGACTCAATTGTGTTTTGGGATATGTGTGTATACTTCTTGTGTTGTCAAAACATACATATACCTTGAAATATATATTTTTTTTTAAAAATATTTTTGTAGATTATACTATGAGATATACACTTGAACTTACCTTATGTCAATTGGTATCATTGGATCATTTCAATTGGTATCAATATGATTCCTTTTTGTATATACTCATGTTTTGATTATATGTATGTGTATGCTTTCAAATTCACATTATATCAATTTCTATTGGTATTCCCTTTTTCATACATATATGTGTTATTTGTGCTTAGTTAAAATTGTCTTACATATTTAAAGCACAAAGGTTATTAATGCTAAGCTAAATTCAAATCTTATTTTTCAAGCTTATGCATTAGTTTTAATTGGTATCAATATGGTTGATCATTACCTTACTATTGATCACTATTTTACAATTGATCTTTTTCAAAATTGATATCAAAATTCAAAATTGTTTTTATCGAGAGAATTCAAAATTTGTTTGATAAGAAAAATTCAAAATTTTTGATTTGTATTGCCTATCTGCAAGGAGAGCTTAACATCTCTCTTACATATAGATTCATGTTGAGTATATTATAAATTGAGGAGCTTGACAACTCTTCTTTATATGATATACGTGTGTAGGGGGAGCTTCACATCTCCTCTTATGCATTACATAATATGTGTTATGTGAATTAGGGCTTGTCATCCCTCTTTCATATAATGTATATGTGTAGGGAAGCTAACTTAGCGTCTTCCTCTTCATGAATGTATATCGCATATAAATTTTTATCGATTGATTACCCCTCTTGATCTCTTTGTTTTTGACAAAAGGGGGGAGAAAATTTGTTTGATTTGATTTTACTTTGAACCCTTTGTTGATGATTGATAAAAAGGGGGAGAAGTATTTGAGTGTATATGCATGTTTTCATTGCTTAAGGGGGAGTAAGTATTTGTCTTCCTTGTTATTTATGCATATATGTTTTGTTTTGCAAATAGGAGAAAAAGATTATTTTGTTTCATCTCCATCATTTGCATACATATTTATAAGCCTCATTGTCATATATTATTATTTATTTGGTATGCATGAGTTAAGGGGGAGCTTCCTTGAAGCTTTACTTTAATCCATGCATATATAACCTCATGAGTTTTGTCATCATCAAAAAGGGGGAGATTGTTGGCCCAAAGGCCTATCACCCTAGTTTTGATGATGATCAACTCATGAAGTTATATTTACTAATGATCTTGTGTTTAATTAGTGACAGATTCATTATCAAGATCTTAGTAGGTGCATAGCTCAACAAAGGACAAAATATCAAGATTTGGAGCTAGCACGGTGTGATCCAAGGAGCTTTTGGATCAAGCTTGGACCAAGTCAAGAAGATGAGAAGCCTTCAAGTGAAGACTTCAAGAAGATGAAGACTTGTGTCTAGGTATAAGATTTTGTTTATTTTAGTCAAAAATGTAAAGGATAGATAGTTGTGGATTGCTCAAGTATACCATGCACACACACTTTTGATTTAGAATTGTTTTCATAAAAGATTTTGTAGTTAGAAAAGATTTTTCTTTGTGACAAAATACTATTTGGATTTTGGTATTTTCATATATACATATCTTTTATCCAAAATCAAGTTTAGAGCTTTATGACAAAAACATAGATATTACATTATGATTGTGTAGTGGATCATATCCATACACACTATGCTGAAATCAAAATCTTGTTTTATATTTTGTGAAGTTATGAAAACCAAGTTTGAAAAATACATGTTTTGATTTTTGATAAAATTTGCAAGACGCTGAAATGATATGAATATGTTGATATATGTCTTGAAAATTTTTATCACAAGTTTGGTTTTCAATATAGATGTTAAAACAAGTTTATGGAATTTTTATAAGTGTTAAAAGATTTTAAAAATATTTTTAAACCAATTTTCCAGACCTAGAACTGGCTGACAGGCTGGTCGGTCGACCGAGCGGTCGACCGCACCATGGCCGGTCGACCCACGGTCGACCGGACGTGCACAGACTTGTGCATGTCTGTCAGCACAGTGGTCCGGTCGACCGGACGGTCAACCGCTGCAGAGAGTTCTGCTCTCTGGATTTCTGGGTCGACCGGGCGGTCGACCGGAAGCTCCAACGGTCGGATTTTTGACCGTTGGCGGTCGACCGGCAGCTTTGACAGACCCCAACGGTCAGATTTTTCTGACCTCTATAAAAGGGGGTTTGGTCATTGTTTTGAGCCAAGATTTTTGGGAGAATTAGAGCCAGTTTTCCTTAGTCTTTTTCAGAAGTTTTCTCCACAAAATAGTGAGCAAATATTTCCTATCTAAAGGGAAGATTTTATCAAGAGTGTAAAAGAGATTTCTTTGAGTTTTCCTCCACCTTTCACATCCTTGTTTTTCTCACACCACACTTGAGCATCCATTGATTATTCATCCTATAGGTGTGTTGTAGTGAGAGTTTTTATTGGTGATCAAGTGTTTAGATCACCAAGAGATCATTTCTTGTACTTTGAGGAGGCGGACGTGTGTGTCCGCATTGTTTCGAGTTCGGGTGCGGACTTGTTGTACGAGGTGCGGCCTCGGCGAGCCGGTGGGCTTGCGGTGTGTAAGGGACTAGAGAGTCCGAGGGGCTTGTAGGTGTTGCGGCACCGAGGAGAGATCCATTGGGATCTTGCATAGTGGAATCCTTCGTGTGTCGAAGGCGGGGATGTAGAGCAAGTGTGCTCGAACCTCGAAACATACCCTTGTGTTTGCGATTGCTCACTCTATCTCTCTCTCTCTCTCTCTCTCTTTGTCTCTTTTATATCTTGTATTACTTACATTGTCTTTACTTTTACATGCTTGATATACCTTGTGCTTAATTGTTATATACTTGCGTGGATTGTTGCTAACACTTGTATTCAACAAGAGAGCCAACGCGGCACCTCAACCCATTCTAGGGGAATCAAGAGGGGTTTAGTCCAGAGCCTTGCAAAGGGAATTCAGCTACACTCTTGTGTTATACATAGTGTTTAGTGTAAAAAGATTTAATTAGGTCATATTTGTCTTAGCTTCCACATTATTTGCATCATTTG
>JAVJIF010008907.1:0-106238 GCA_038442645.1 Agave tequilana | reverse complement strand
TAGCATGGCAAACATGAATATCAATATCATTTGCAAAGATTTATTTTTATTCAAAACCAAATCCAATTCTTTTGTTATGAAATCAATTTCATTTTTCAAGGTAACATTTTCTTTAAAAACAAGATCTAATTTTGAAGACAAAATCTCATTGTGCTTTACAAAATCATCACAATCATTTTTGTTTTTCAAAACTTCATTTTCCTTTAAGCAAGTTCGAGTTGAGATTTAAGTGAGTCACATTCACTTGCAATCTCTTCCTTCTCTTGGAACATCAATTCAAAATTAGAGCATAAATCTTTAATCATTTTTCAAAACAAGATTATCATCTTTCAACAAATCATGTTCTTCTAACAAATTCTCAAGCTTTTGAACAAGTTCCATATTCAAAGTTTGAACTTCAAAACATCCATGACAATAGGAACTAGAGCTATCATCTATTTGAGAATCCGATTGTACCTCAAGGGAGTTCTTCCCTTGGACCATGAGGCATTACTCTTCGGACTTTTCTCTCTTAGATCTCCTCATCTTGTTGATAATCCTTGGAAGCTCGGGAGAAGTCAAGATGCTCCAAATTGCAAAAGCCGAATCATAACGATCAAAAACATGTAATAAATGTTCATTTAGAGATGCTCTAAGTGCCCTAAGTGCTAATGCATTGGCCTTCTTATGCTTGCTACTATTTGGGAGGGATTCTATGGTAATGGCTGATAGACTAGATGTCCTAGGTCTTTTAAATGTTTAGTCATATTAGCCTTCCAAGCCTCAAGTCTAAAATGATCAAACATAGGGGGCTAGCCATAAGTGCAAACTAAATGTGTGCAAATGAAAAAATGAAGATTAGCAACCAAGATCTCACTCCTAGGTGGTAAAACCTAAATATCAAGAGCGCTAGCTCTGATACCAATTGAAAAGTCACCTAGAGGGGGGGTGAATAGGTGACGGTGCTAATCTAGTGAACTAAATGCGGAATTAAAAACTAATTGCAATTACAACAATGATGCACACACAAGCAAGTATAAGATATAGCAATTTGCACAATACACAAAGTAAAGAGAGAGATAGAGAGAGTCAATGGATCAAGCGCAAACAACAAGATATGTTCCGAGGTTCGAGCACCCAGCTCTACATCCCCGCCTTCGACACACGAAGGATTTTAAGTCCACTAGCTTGTCCACACAGGACTCCCACAAAGGGAACCTCCACCGAGGATTTGGGGCAATCACAATACAAGGAGTACCCAAATCCTCTCCTTACAAACACAACCTCCTCCTTGAGGCACAACTTCAAGCCAACAATCACAACCTCCTCCTAGAGGCAAACTCAAAACCAATACAATCTCAACCTCCTCCACAACCACAAACCAATACAAGGATCACCTCACAACTTGAGGGATACAACCCAAAGCACAAAGCTAAGAAAAGATTGGGTTACAACTTGGTGGTCTAAAACAACCACAAAACAATCTCTTTTTCCCACACAAAATCCTATAGAAAAGATAGTAGATTATAGCTCAAGTGTGGAGAAAACCAAGGGATTTGAAACCAGCAACTCAAAGAAAATCTTTGGGAAATAAATGAAACCAAGATAGAGAAGTTCAATTCAAAAGCTTTTCCCAAAACTCTTTTCTTTGATTTTTCAAACCCTAATGAAAACACCAAAAAGATTGTTCAATTTGAATCAAAAACCTATTTTGATTGCAGCAAAAACACCTGAGAGAATGAAAATTTTAGCCCAAAAAATTCTTAGAGAAAAACTCTTACAAATGGGGTATTTATAGGCAAATCTGGAAAATAGCCGTTGGCTGTAATTTTTGCCAGAATTACTCTGACGGTCGACCGCCGGTCGACCGCCCAACGGTCAATTTTTGACCCGTTGGCGCTAGCGGTCGACCGCCCGTTCGACCCAAACAAACAGAGAGCAAACCTGCTCTCAGTCGGGTCGACCGCTATAGGTGTAGCCAGCGTGCACGTTTCTGTGCACGTCGGTCGACCCATACGGTCGACCGTCTACATGGTGCGGTCGACCGTACCGGTCGACCGATCAGCCTGGCAGACACCAAAACAGGTCAGAAATCTGGGGAAATAAATATCCAATAAATTCTTATAAACTACTAAAAATCTCCAAAAATAGTTTTGTCAAATTGCATTGATATATAAACTTGTGATAAAAGTTTTGACTCAAATATCAAGCAATTAAAACTATTTTTATGTCTTTTTATTTTTTACCAAAAACCAAACCTTGTATTTTCTAAAACTTGAATAGAAAATACGTTTTGTCCAAAACACTTCCAGATACAAAACTATGATAATTAAACACTTTGAAGCATGATGCATATGGATAGAAATCCAATATACATGAAACAAATATATATCATAGTTTTTGTCATTAATTCCAAAATATGTTTTGTCAAAAATACCAAAACATATAACACATGAATAAAGGAGTCAAAACTAAGTTTGTCTAGGAAATTAAAGCATGCATGTATATAGAACAAATCATATATACATTAAACCATGTAAACTTGTTTTGATCTATTCATGAAAACCAAGATCGGTTAAACCTAAAACCGAAAAAACCGAAAACCAATATTCAAAACATGAAACGTGTGTGTTGTGAACTTGAGCTTATCATACTATTCTAATCTTTACAATTAGGATCTAAACCCAAAACTAAACTATGGTACCGATGTCTTCTTGTAAAGCGCAATCTCCAAGCCGACTCAATCCAAAACTCTTTGATCCACCGAGCAAGTGCTATATATGATCTTTGACGCTTGGGCTCTTGAATCAACATGTGGGTAGCTTCCAAATCATCTTGTTGAAGCTAATCACCTACTAATAACTTGATTAAAGATCTGAAACTAAAATCACAAGATTATTAGTACACATAACTACATGAGTTAATCATCATCAAAACTAGAGTGGAAGGCCTTTGGGCCAACAATGACCAGGCCGCTGCATTGGAACTTCTGGTGGACCAACTTGAGAGAGATGTAGACGAATGGCGCCGTCTTAGCCATTCAGACCTGGAGTTTTCAGTTAATGAGCAGCTTGCACACCTTATCGCTCAGCTGCATAAAGCTCATCTTGCCGCTCAGGAAGCCGCTAAGGCCATTTCTTCTGACTTGAAATCCTTAGAGATAAGGAAGGTAGAGCTCGGGGATGCCATAGATGCTTCTAGCAGTGCTCTTCTTGACGCTTGAGATAAAATTAAAAAGGCCAAAGAGATGATCAGGAAGGCAAATCTTCTTTTATCCAAGGCTGAACCAGTGCGTCTTGAAGAGACTGCCCGGCTTGAGCAGCTTAGGGCTCAGAATGATGAACTCTTGCGGCAAGAGTTAGCTCAGAGGGCAACCTTGGTTGAAGTTGAAGCTCACTTGGTCCAGACGGCGAGCTTTAATGAGACTGAGATGAGGTCGCAGGCGCTTGTCAGGGCTGCTGATGATAGGAAGACAAGGCTGGCCATTCTTGAAGGACGGATCAAATCTTATGAAGCACCCTCATAGGCTGTAATATATGTGCCTTCATGTATCCCTTCCCCTTTTTGTTTTCCGAAATCAATAAAAGTAGTTTCATTTTGACTCCTCTGTTGTGTTTTCAACTTATTTTATCTTTTGAATTCTCGTAGCCACTTGAGAAAATAGTCCTTACTGGACTAAAAAGATGAGACTTGGTTATCTGCCGGTTCAGAGGTCGCAATGACATAACCGATTAAGAAGCCGCCAAGCTCCAAATTCTATCATATGATGACAAAACAATAGTCCTTGTCGGACTGAAGGATGAGTCTGGTTATCTCCCAGTTCAGAGGTCGCAATGACATAACCGATTGAGAAGCCACCAAGCTCAAAACTTTGTCGTATGATGACAAAGAAATAGTCCTTGTCGGACTGAAAGATGAGACTTGGCTATCTGCCGGTTCAGAGGTCGCAATGACGTAACCGATTGAGAAGCCACCAAGCTCGAAATAGTTCTTGCCGAACTGAAAGATGAGACTTGGCTATCTGCCAGTTCAGAGGTCGCAATGACATAACCGATTGAGAAGCCACCAAGCTCAAAACTTTATCGTATGATGACAAAGAAATAGTCCTTGTCAGACTGAAAGATGAGACTGGCTATCTGCCGGTTCAGAGGTCGCAATGACATAACCGATTGAGAAGCCACCAAGCTCGAAATAGTCCTTATTTGGAAAAAGGTCTCGTTTTCATTGCGAAAAACGAGGAGATCACTGTTATAGGTTTAATGTTAACATAACAGCGAAATGGATGCCACAGGTATACTGTTAAACATAGCATGAAAAGGGGTCTCGTTCTCACGAGGAAATCACTGTCATAGGTTTAATGTTAACGTAACAGCGAAATGGATGCCAGAGGTATACTGTTAAACATAGCATGAAAAGGGTCTTGTTCTCGTAGAGAGAAACGAGGAAATCACTATCATAGGTTTAATGTTAACATAACAGCGAAATGGATAACAGAGGTATACTGTTAAACATAGCATGAAAAGGGTCTCGTTCTCGTAGAGAGAAATGAGGAAATCACTGTCATAGGTTAACGTTAACGTAACAGCGAAATGGATGCCAGAGGTATACTGTTAAACATAGCATGAAAAGGGTCTCGTTCTCATAGAGAGAAACGAGGAAATCACTGTCATAAGTTTAATGTTAACGTAACAGCGATATGGATGCAAAGATCTTTATATGTGGTCTTTTCATTCTATGGATGAAAATTGGTAAGTGATTTTAGAGAGGGAATCAAATGGGAACAGGTCCCTTAGGATTTTTAGCAAATTCTCAGCTGTCAACGGGTTTGATATGCCTTTACCAACTACCGTTTGAGTCGGGCTAACCATGCTATTCCCCTCAGCATGATGAGTTGTCGAGGACTCATGTTGGGCTTAAAAGCCAACATTTTCCTCTATCCTTAACTGTTAAAGGTGTTGGATCAAATAGTTAGTGCATGTGTAACCTTAATTCTCCTTTGAGACAACCAATGTATGACCAGGTTCCTACTGGTTTATGGTTGCATGATCTCGTTTGGAGGAAGAGAGAGCTCTTTCTGTGTACCTTGGATTTGAAGGTCTTGATCAGAGGTGTAGTGTTAACTTGATCATGAGAAGGATCCTTAATTAAGGATAATACTTCTTTAAGAACTTGCCATTGATCGGCATCATGAGTAAATCGCCATTTGAAGTCATAAGGCGATATGCTCTGTTTGAATAGACTGTTTCTATTACAAACGGTCCTTCCCATTTAGGCTGAAATTTACCTTTGGTTTTATGTGTCATGATCATTGGTCGTCTAACGGCTAAAACCAAATCTCCTTTCTGAAAGACTATTTATTTGACCTTCTTATTGAAGGCTTTTGAAATTCGAGCTTGATACAACTCGATGTGCTGCTGAGCTTGTAACCGCTTCTCATTTAGGGCTTCGAGCTCTTGAAGACGCAACCGATCATTATCCTCTGATATGATCTTAGTCATTAAAGCGACTCGCAATGACGGCATCTGGATTTCTAACGGTATGACTGCTTCACACCCGTACACCAGGGAAAAAGGCGTATTGCCTGTTGGGGTCCGAACCGTGGTTCGGTAGGCCCAAAGACATTCACTAAGTTTTTCGTCCCAATCTCGCTTATTCGAGGAGACGAACTTCTTGAGTAACTTGATGATTGTTTTGTTGAATGCTTTCGCCAAGCCATTAGCGGCGGGATTATAGGCAGTTGAAGCCACATTCTGAATTCGGTATTTATCGCAGAATCGATAGAATACCTGGCTTATGAATGGGGACCGTTATCATGGATGATCCGCCAAGGGACACCAAATCGATGAATGATGTGGTGTTTGATGAAATTAACCACGTTGAAAGTTTTGACTTCAACCAGTGGTATGACTTCTGCCCACTTTGAAAAGCAATCAGTTATTGCTAGGATAAACCGGTGACCTTTTATTGAAGAGGGGCTGATTGGCCCTACGACATCGATTCCCATGCTTCGAATGGCCATGAAGCAACAGTTGGGTGGAGCAACTCCGGAGTTGGTGTATGAAGTCCGCATGAATTTGGCATGCTTTGCATCTTCATGCATATTGGATGGCATCAGCTATCATGGTTGGCCAATAATATCCAAGCCTATGTAATCTGTCTTTAAGTTTCGGACCTGGCTGATGAGCTCCGCAAATGCCATCGTGTGCTTATTTAAGCACTTCCTGTGCCTCTGAATTAGAAAGGCAACGGAGAAGGATACCGTCGTATGAATGACGGTAAAGTGTCTTCAGAGTTGGATCGTAGTAGAAATGGAGAGACTTTCGTCTGATAGATGCCGCTTCTTTAGGATTGTCTGGCAGCAGATCATGTAAAGTATAGTCGATGAGAGAAAATCGCCAATCTCTCGGCTCAAGATCCGTCGAGATATTATAGACCTCTCTGGTTCTTAACATATGTTTAGAGCAGACAAGGTGTCGAGTCGCCACTGTGAGGTGATACTCGGTGTCGACTGGTAAGGCTAGTGTTGTTGCTAATACAGTAAGAGCATCCGCCTTAGTATTCTGAGATCGAGACACGTGCCCGATGTAGAAACCATCAAACAGATTAGCCAATTCGATGACCGTGTGATAATAAGGCACCAAGTCTTCGTGACGGACCTCATATTCGCCTTTAACCTGACTGATAATCAGTTTTGAATCGCCATAAGCTTTGAGGTAGCATACCCCCATTCTGTGGGCGAGCTGAAGACCAATGAGCAGAGCATTATATTCCGCTACATTATTGGAGCATGATTCAGTCAGAGAAAATGCTCTAGTGAGGACATGATTCTGCGGAGAGATAAACACAACCTCCACGCCAGCAATGATTCTACCTTTAGGGCCTATTCGTGATGCTCCATCGAAGAACATCTGCCAAACTTCATCCTCTGAAGTTACATTGGACTCGAAAACTTCATCCGGAATATCTTCATGAAGTTTTGAGTGTTCTAGAACTGGATAAGCAGCCAAGAACTCTGCAAGGGCCTGGCCTTTAACCGCCTTTTGAGGGATAAAGATCATGTCGTATTGAGACAAAAGAAGTGCCCATTTAGCTAATCTTGAATTCAATGATCCTGGCTTCGTCATGAGAAGACGCAAAGGATTCACTCTGGAGATGAAATGTATGGTTTGACCGACCAAATAATGTCGTGTTTTCTGAATGGCAAAGATAAGAGCTAAGCATTGCTTCTCGATAGAATTATAGTGAGATTCCGCCCCTATCAGAGTCCTGCTCAGATAATAAATGGCCTGTTCGTGACCATTGTCGTCTTTTTGAGGAAGCAGGGCACCAAGAGAATGGTTCATAGCTTTCAGATAAAGTAAGAATGGTTTCCCTGATGTGGGTGCTACCAAGACTGGAGGTTTTGTGAGATATGTCTTGATATCCTCATAAGCTTCCTGACAAGCTTGATCCCATACAAAGGAAGCATCCTTTTTCATGAGTCGGGTGAACGGTTGACAGCGGCCTGAGAGATTTGCGATGAATCTTCTGATATAAGCCAATCTGCCTTGCAAGCCTCTAAGCTCTTTGAGGTTCCTAGGTGGATGCATGTTTTGAATGGCTTTGATTTTGTCTGGGTCAAGATGAATTCCTTTTGATGTAACAATAAACCCGAGGAACTTACCACTCGAAACTCCCAAGAAGGATTTTGTCGGATTCATCTTCAGTTGATGAGCTCGCATTATGTCGAACATCGTTCTCAAGTCACGAAGATGTTCATTCTTATTGCGGCTTTTGACAGCAATGTCGTCGACATAACATTCTACCGTTTTTTCGGAGATGGTCGCGGAAGATTGTACTCATTGCCCGTTGATAGGTTGCTCCGACGTTCTTTAGCCCTAAGGGCATTACAGTGTAGCAGTATACCCCCAAGGGTGTTCAGAACGAAGTGTGTTTCTCATCGTTGGGGTGCATTTTAATCTGATTGTACCCTGAAAAGTCGTCCATAAAAGACATTCTTTCAAATCCACAGGTGTTGTCAATCATGACATCTGTGATGGGCAATGGGAATTCGTCTTTAGGACAAGCTGTATTGAGATCACGGTAGTCGATGCAGATCCGTATTTTTTCATTCTTCTTGAGGACGGGAATGATATTAGCAACCCAATCTGGATGCTGTTCCTCCCATATGAAGCCACATGCAATGAGCTTATGAACTTCGATTATAATAGCCTCCATAATGTTCGGGCGAAACCGACGTTGTTGCTGCTTGACTGGCTTGGCGTCGGGTTTGATATTCAGACGATGCATTGCTACTTGTGGATCAAGTCCGGGCATGTCTTCGTAGTTCCATGCGAAGATGTCTATGTACTCCTTTACGAGTATTATTAATTCTTCTTTTTCCATAAGTGATAAGTTCTCACTTATAAAGATGGGTTTAGGGTATTCTTGACTATCCAAATTGACCTGCATCACCTTGTCTTCAGTAGGTGGTTCGCACAGTTCGAATGGATTTTCCTATTGGAGATCTAATTACTGAGCCTATGGTTCCTCATCAGTAGCTTTCGCAGGCTCCAATTGACTGCTTGAGGTCATATTAACGGTGAGAGTCTCGAACATCATTCCCACACTGACATCTGAGTCCCACTCGGAGGATGAGGCAGAATGTGATGGAATCGGTTCGCCATCCCTGAATTGAACTGTTGTTGGTGGTGTGGGTGTAACGTATCCCAACCCCCTACGTGTGTTATCATAGTAACTTGCAAGTTTCCCTTTTGGCACAAAGTTACGCAGCAAACTACGCCTTCCTTTTTCAAAATTCAGGCCCTCTATATGTTTTAGGTTGTACCCTATTTTCTTCATCATATGGCGTGCTGATCGCGCGTAATGGAAAAATTGTGGGGCGTCTGAGTCTGAACTTGAATCCGCAGTTGTGGACCCTCGTGGTTGGGCTCTACCGAAAATTATCGGTAACTAACCTTCTTTGGATGGAGGGATCACTAAAACGACCCCTTCTACAGATTCCATGGGTGTACTGGACGCGCTTGATTTGTGTAAAGGGACGTGCAGGATGGACTCAAACAAGCCAATACTCGCAGGATAATCAAAAGAAATATTATCATTAATTGCCTATTCACCCTCATCTTCAGAAGAAGCGTTGCATTGGGGATTATTAAGACATGCTATAATCGATTCACCAATCAAAATTGCTGGCATATCTGCTTCAGATTCTGAATCCGCTTCATTGCCACTATCATCATCATCCGACAATGATTCTTTTGATGTTTCACCTGTTTCTTGATACAGGAGAGTGTCAGTGAAGTAATTTTTGACCCCTTTAAATGGTTGCTTCTCAGTGAAGGCAGTTCGTACTGTCGCGTCATCTTCAACATATTTGAAGCACTGGTGTAGAGTGGAGGGAACAACCCAGTTGGCGTGGATCCACGGTCGTCCAAGTAATAAGTTGTATGACGTGTCAGCGTCAATGACATAGCATGTCACTTCTGACTTCAGGCTCCCGATTCGGCAACGGAGTCGAATTTTCTCAAGTAGATGACTACTCCCGGCATTGAAACCGTATATTGTAGTAGTGGTTGTGGACAACATATATAGTGGTATACCGAGGAAGTAGTGGAGTCTTTTGGGGATGATGCTGAGTGCAGACTCCGGATCAACCTGTACCCTTTCAATGCATGTTGAACCGATGTATCCGGTGTAGTACAGAGGTCGATCGTGCTTGTTATCCTTGAGAAGCATATCTTCCGCTGCGAAGGTAATAGCGGGCACCTTTGATTGTACATGATGGCATTCAGGGCACGGAGACAGAGCGTCATCTTTAGGGATCTCTGGCATATATGTCAGGAATGATTCTGAATCAGTCAGCGCATCTCTGAGCGCTTCTCTTGTCTCTTTTGAGAGACGAAGGAGCTCGTGTATTGTAATACGAGCAGGGATATAAGCCAACTGGGCCAATATGTCAAAATGAAAGGGCGTGTCAAGCCCTAGGCCTGAAGGCTTCTTCAGGACATGGTCGAACCGGACTTCCTTAGGCTTCTCCTTTCCCTTGGTCGGAACCAAAGCAGATGCTGGTACTTGCACTGACGTCGTTTGCTGTGGTGTCTCATCAGTAGCTTTCTAATACTGTTTTAAGTATGATTTTCCAGATCGGGTACCCGTCGGCTGAGGTACTTCAGGTTGCGTCGTGCAAGCGTGCTTTTCTCCTTCAGATTCGCTGAGAGAGACTGATGTAAGATTGTCATCGTCTGGCAGGATGGAGATGACATTGCCAGATTTGCCCTTCGACTTGGATTTCTTTGATTCCCATTGTTCGTCTTGGACAAGGTCTGGGTGTATCCACATAATTTCCCCTGTCTCGAGTGTCAAGGGAATATGACCCTTATTATCTTGAGTTTTAACCGCAGAATGTGTGACTTTCAGCCGCGACGCAGGGACTGAATACGTCCCGTCAGGAACTGGTCGAATTTTAGGCACATAGAATAATAATAATAAAATATTAATTTACTTTTCTTTTTCTTTCCTTTTCTTCTCCCTTCTTCCACACTCTTCCTTCACCACCGCCATAACCCACCGCCATTCCCCTCTTTAAATTCTCTCTCTCTCTCCTAATTCCCCCTCTAATTCTCACAAACCCCTCTCTCTCAAACTCTCTCTCTCTCCAAACACACTTTCTCTCTCTCTCTCTCTCTCTCTCTCTGTGTGTGTGCAGACCCACCCACAAGGGGGGGCCTGACTGTCGCCAGCAGCCAGGCCAGGCCGCCGGCCACCGGCCACTGCCGGCGGCGGCCGCGCCCCAGCCACGGCCGGCGCCACCGCCGCCACCGCCGCCACCCCCTTTTCTTCCTCCTCCTCCTCTTCTTCTTCTTCTTCTTTGCTGTAAAACTCTCCCCCTTACTCCCTCTCAACCGCTGTCTCCTCTCCATTCTCTCACCGGACCGACGGCCGCACCGCCGCCGGCCCCGACCGCCGCCGGCGGGCCTCCTCCGCCGCCGGCCAGCGGGTACTGGCCGGCCTGGGCGCGGACACGCAGCAGCAGCAAAGGCTGCTGCTGTGCTGTTATTTCCCTTAATTGGGTTTGGGTAAAACCCAAACCCAATAACCCCCTTATTGGGTAGGGTATAGCACCCATAAACCCGTTAACCCTCTACCCATTAATTTAAGTTATGGGTTCGGGTTATCGGATCCAAACCCGACCCGTCATCTCACCAAACCCGCATCCGAAACCCAATAAAGGTAATTTTTCATAAAAACCCTGGTACTTTTCAGCATTTGCATTTGAAATATTTTTATTTACATATTAAACCCTTTTTGTTATGATTTAGTATTCGGGCGATATCTGGAGCATCCGGACTCGGATTTGGACGATTCTGGAACCGTTGCGATCGTGAAAAAGAGAGATATCTTCTCATGGCTAGTTTGTGAGTGATTTTCTTTTATAAATTATATTTTACCATATTTAGTGAAATTGATTGATTGCCCACTTAATAAAACTTGATTATCGGTAAGTCATTATCCGTATTGTTTACTGCAAATGTCAACGTGGGGAAATCCCTGTAATTAAAACATATAGATAGAGATTACCTGAGTTATTATACCATGTATAGGTATATCTGGATGATTGGTTAGTTAACGCGATTTCTGAAGTTAATAATGTTCATAAGTAAAACTAGCCACTAAATTGCTAATAAAAATAGATCATTCATGTAATCCTTTGGTGGTACCTACCGTAGTCATAAGATAGTAATCGTTAGTATAATTAGGAGTATTTGACACTCGAGTACATCTATAGCCAGATTACACTGGACACGATTGTTACATACATTGTCGTGCATATATCGAGACTTGTTAGACGGGACACTGTTATCTCATGCACATTCACCGTGATTTATATATCCTGTCACACGGGACACTGTTATCACCTGTACATGTATCATCGTTGCACAGATTACTGTGACACGGCACACTAGTAGTTCGTATTCATGTGCACCACTTCACAGAACCCCGTCATGTCATATACTGTGAGCATCGTTACAGGGATTCGCGGCATATCACTGCACGGACTACCGCATTTCATATTATCGTTATCATCATACACATTTATGTCATGTTTACATACCACGGTTACACATGCATGTATAGTTTCTTTCTTTCTTGTTATATGGATCCCCGTTCATATTACATGTATGATTGTTCCATGTTACCGTGTTCATGTTATATGCTTATTTACCGTTACTGATATTGATATACCCTTTACTGGATACATGAGCTGTTGATATGAAATGTGTGGACTTCCACAGCTATTGTTTCCCGTTTCCCGTTATCGTGTTTCAAGCTATCAACAGAGCTCATGACATGTTATCGTACTTGTTCCTGTTATACTGTATAGTGATAGATAATAAAGAGAACTTGGGTATGGGGGAGACTTGACGGTTGATTAGATTATATCGGGTGGATGTCTGGATCCACTGTTTGTCCCACTGCAGGGGACGGGGTAGTGCTGGCTACCATCTGTTACTCATGAGCTCCCGTTTTCCGTTATGTTTTAGCTCATTGAGATTCCCGTTACATGTTACAGCCCTAGGGGGCTGGCCCTGGTCTCAGCAGCCAGGGATCTGATAAGGCCGTTGTCCTGGGTATGCACGGGATACACCCACCCGATAAGAACTCCTCGACCATGGGTTTTCAATTAACATAAGAGAACAGTAGACACAATAGTGACGTGGGAACACTTGTTATTTGGTCACTCTCTCGTTTGGATAATGGTACCCGTAGGCCATGTCCGGATGGGTTCAACTGGAGTGCGAGCTCCAGTATGAACTGCCAGTGGTATGAGATACTGGAAGAGATTGATTAAAATACCAGGTGGTACTGATTGCTACTATTGTATAAATAACATGACTTGCCTGATACATGTATTCACTTGTTTAGTTGTACTTGTTTCTGTACCTGATCATTTTCCGCTATCGTGTTACATGTATATCTGTTACTTTGCCTGGTACATGTTACTCTTTCTGTAGTGGCATACTAAGCATATTCTGCATTGCATCTATTCTGTTTTCATATGCCCACCTGCATGTTCATATTGCATATGCTCACTTGTATGGTCACTTGTATCACGTCACTACTAGCATGTTCATTTCTATCACGTCATCACTCGACAACAGTATTTATTATATAAACTGGATATGACTGTAGACATGACCCGACGATAACATGCTGGATAGTGCTGGTATTAAAATATGACATGTTTATATATATTCCTACTGCTTATTACATGCTTATTATATGGTATCACTAGTACAACCTCATGTATTATATATTATTATCGTGCTTGTATTACTATTGTACATATTACTGCCTCCTTCATTTTACCACTCACTAGGTCGCTTTCTGATGACCCTGAGTTTGCATGCCCAGGTTGGAGATCCGAGTTATCGTATTGTCAGATAGTCCATTGGATTCACATAGGAGACTCATCATCGAGACCATTCATAGGTATCTTTGTGATTTATTTCTATTATCTCATTTATCCCTGTTTTTATATCTGTTATGATCCCTAACCCCTTTCTGCAGGTATTCTTGTACCTATTTCTTACTAGAACCCTTGTGTATATGGTGGCTATGTCCTGTACTGAGGCTTAACGTACACGTGAGGGTGTTTTCACCTCGCGTATGTACGTCGCCATAACGTTCCCGTACCTGCGGGATCGGGGCATTACACTGTGACCTTTGGAGTTTTGCCAAACTCGAGGGTCACCATATTTACAGTGACTTTCTTTTGTTCTGACTTTAGTGTCAGGACTCCGGTGTCGATCAAAGCTTAAATTCTGTCCTTGAGGACAAAGCACTTGTCGGTAGGATGGTGGATCATCCTGTGGAAGAGACAGTATTTGGGATCATTCGTGCGTCCTATTTCATTGGGACGTCAAGCATCTGGCAGCTTCAATTTATTCCCTTTGTGGAGTAAATGGAATATTGTGGCCACCTGATCGTCTTTGAAGGAGTATTGTTTTGGATGAAACTTGGACTCCTGATTATTGAAGCCGCCCTTCTTGGGCTTCGACTGCACATCCCCTGACAATTCTACGGACATAGTCTCCTTCCCTGTGGCTTGAGAAGACTGCGTCATGTCGCTACGTCCTTTATTATTCATACCCCATTTGCCTTTAGGGGTGGATGGTTCGAACTTTTAGCCGACTTTTCGGCTATCTCGGCTTGCTCGACCAGTTCTTTCCAGGTATGGGCTTTGACAGCCCCCATGCGAATCTCTACTTGGTCTAAGAAGTTATACCTGCACGTCTGTAAGAGCATGGGTAATGGCATCCCTGCTGGGCACATCAAAGACAAGTTTCTGAACCGCTCAATGTAGTCACGGACAGATTCGCCCTTCTTCTGCACGGTGGAGAGGAGCTTGTTCATGGTTACCTCGGTATCGTCCTCATAAAAACGAGAAAGGAATCGGATTTTCAGGTCGATCCAGGAATTGACGGAGCCCGGAGGGAGACTTCGGAACCAGTTAAATGCTACCCCCTTTAAGATGCCATAGCCATGATGGCATCGTTGTCTATAATGTTACCGGTCTGAGACCGGAAATAATAGATGTGCTGGTTTGGCAAGCTTTACTATCGTACGTGTGTAACGTCGGCGGTTTAAACTTTGGGGGTATGGCATTGAATCCCACTCCAGCGGATAAGGATGGACTGTCCCTACTTTCTTTAATTCATTCCTCTGAGTTAGGGATGCGATTTGAGCTTGGATGCTTTTAAGGACTTCAGCGTCCAAAGAAGAACCCTCCTTCGACTTCTCCGTCCTTGGCTGTTCATTACTAAGATGTTCTTCCTCATCATGGTTACTCCCGGTATCATTATTATTCTGGTTATTGAGGAGTTGAGTTAGCATCTGTTGGATGTTGTCCAAAACTTCTTGCTGGGTCTTGGAAGTTTGCTCCTGAGCTTCCAAACATCGACGAAGATCATCATTACCGTTATCAGCCATGTTCACTGATACTTTGTCTGTTCGCACTGAGCTGACTGTCGCTGAAAAGGCATATCCACTATCTTCATCCTCTTCATCGAACCATTGGACTGATACTTTCATTGGTTCTGGTGAGGCTACTGCAGCTGAAGAAGATGGCTGTTCATAACTGTAGGGTATTGCAACCCTAAATCTGGTGTTGCGGAAGACACCTTCTTCGTGTACCAAGACTTTGCCCAAGCCGGGGCTATAATCCAGATTTGGGGAACTGTAGGGAGTGTCGTGGGACTCTTGTCTGCCCCTGCGCAGCTCTCGTCCTCTTCCGATCATGTTAACGGATGCAGAGGGTAGATCTCGCGATACGCTCCTTTTATGATGCTTCATCGGAGCTTGCGCCGTCAGTCGATCAAAAACTGACCGTCGACCTGGAGAAGCGGCGGGGATTGGTCCTAGCCGGCAATGGACCGAGTGGACTGTCACCAACTGACATCCCACTTGTTGACAACAGGGGGGAGTAGTTTGGAAAGATTCTGACCTCCGTTTACTTGTCAAGAATTCTCGCAAGTCAGACCCAGTTGGGCCTAGACGATCCAGCGTAGAGGCTCTGTTGGATTGCACATAGCACGATGTCCTGCTCCTTTTATCGCCGCAGAGGCAATTAGCATTAAATAGTGCTTCAGCTCTAACTTCGCTACTAAGAACCTTGAGAATGTCCTTGGATGTTGAAGCTGCATAAGCCCCGCTGTCAACACTTAGGGACGATCCCTTAGCTCCGTCACAAAGCGCGAGCTTAGCGCCTGATAGACTGGGAAGTGGAGCACGTTGTGGTGCTTTATCCGCTATACTACTGTGAAGTCGATTAGCCTTAGATAGTGCTTTGGCTCTAACTTCGCGGCTAAAAGCTTTGGAAAAGCCCTTGGGCGCTGAAGCTGCATAAGCAACGCTATCAGCACTTAGGGATAATCCCTTAGCTCCGCTGCGAAGAGCGAGCTTAGTACTTGAAGAACTAGGAAACGAAGCACGCTGTGGTGCTTTGGTTCTAGCTTCGCGGCTATGAACATCATGCGTACCCTAAGGTACAGTAGATTCGCTTATGAGAACGAGGCTGGCGCGAGGAGTTGCTGCTCTTGAATTGGGCGAAGATACAGTCACCGTTGTGACTTCGCGGCTAGCAGACTTGTTGGAGCAGGCATGCATCTCACCTTTTTCTTCGTAAGAGAGACGCACTTGTGACGTAGGTATGCCTGAGGCTTTATTCAGAGCCTTCTGCTTTGGCCTCCACATCTGCTTTGAAAAGGGAGACGTAGATTCGCAGGGAACCTGACTAGCCACACGCGAGGCTGAGGGGTATTGGCAGAATTCTGCTTCTGAGGCCTTGGCCATGGAGACCTTTCTATGCTTCCGTGCATGAAGCATTAGACCACCCCCAGAGAGGACTTCTTCAAATTTTTCTTGGTCGAAGTGAATAACCAGGTTCTCGAAAGTGATAGGCTTGCATTGCGGACCTGCTTCCTTGTTGCGCCAGAAGACCGCAGTAGGCTCGCAGAGTGCCTTATCTGTCTCCGCAGAGACTTGCTTTGAAGATTTAGCCAGAGAGGCTCTGGCCATATTGGCTTCCTTGAATTCAGATATAGACCCGAAGATCTGTTCGTCGCATTGCGACACTTGTTTCTCAGCAGTGGAGAAATCAGTCCCCAGCGGAGTCGCCATCTTGTTTTTCATTGATTTGCAAAGGGGAAAACTTACAAAAAAAGAAAATGGTCGAGGAGCTAAATTACATGTAACACAAAAGATTACAAGTAGATCTCCTCGGAGATTCTGGAGAAGTGTACCGATAGGAGTCTGGTCAGTGCGCGACCACTTTGTCCCTTTGACGATGCGAGCGATAAGATTCCCTTCTCGCCTGGTTCGGGGAATCGGAGAACAGAAGGTTGGTAGTACTCTTGTTTCTTCTCAAAACCGCTTTCACTTAGGAATTCCTTCTCGCCTGGTTCTGGAGATTCCTTAAGAGGAAGGTATTAGGGTATCAGCACCCTAATTAGAGAAGCAATTCTCTAAAATTTCTGAATTATTGGAAGCAAGAGAATAGATCTCTGTTTAGCCTCTCTTTCTCTGTGCGCACGGTCGTCGTACGTCCTTGCGTGCGCGTCTCTTCTTCTGGAGTTCCTCTCCTTGTGCCTCTGGTGGGCTATTTATAGGGAGAGCAGGGGTATAATTGTCCCTTGAAAATCTAAAAACAGATTGAATCAAATCTGTTCAAATCTGAAAAGTAGCCTTGCTGCGAGGCTAGAATCAGCTTCTGCGAAGCTAGAAGTAGTAGGTTGCGTTGATCCTCCTGATCTGTTTTGATTCTTTCTATATAATTAGAAGATTTCCCCTGATCCTCTTACTCATTTTAGGAGAGTCAAGAGATTATGGCAATCAACTGCCAAATTTGATCTCAGATTTAATCTTGATTAGATTTGGTCTTGATCTTGAATTGATTTGATCTCATCTGGATATTTAATTGGTCAAAGGTTGACCATAACGGACCCACAGCGGAGCTGCCGCATCGAGCTCGCAGCGGAGCTGGGAGAAGCATCTGGCGAAGTCAGAAGAAAGCTCTTCAGCGGAGCTAGATAACATCTGTGGCAAAGCTACCGAACATCCTTCTGCGCGGTTGCATATGACTTTGACTGAAGCTAACTTTCTGCGGAGTTAACTGAGTACTTCAGGCGAAGCTGTAAGTTAGCTTCCTGATGGAGCTTTGAATGGCTCCAAGGCGAAGTTGGGCAATCTTAGCCTCTCAGGCGAGGCTATCCCTTTGGGCTCATGTGATGCTAAGTGTTGGTCTAACCTAGCATCTTAGACCTGCTAAGGTCTGTTCAAAGACAATCTGGGCTCACTGTCTGCTTCAATGGATCAGTAAAGTCCAAGTTGCTGATTTGTCCCTCGGAGATGGGTACAGAACTGGTCGTCAGCTCGTCTGTCACTTGTCTTTTGTAAATGTCAACAAGTTTAGATATTGTTCAGGCCAGTAAGAATCTTGTCTTTTTAATGTGTCAACAAACTCCTCTCTCCAACAAACACAACCTCTACACAAGAGGTAAGGCACAACAACTGTCACCTCTCACTAGAGGGATAAGGCACTAAGCCAACCAAAAATCACCTCTACACTTAGAGGGATAGACTCAAAGCTAAAACAACAACCTCAATCACCTCTACACTTAGAGAGATACCAGCACAACCAAACATAACCTCCACAATCACCTCTACACAAGAGGGATAACAATAAATACAAGAAAGGTTACAACTCTTGGTGGTCTCAACAAACCACAAACCAATTTTCTCACCAAAAATAAGATCCTAACAGATAGGATAGATAGATAGCTCAAGTGTGAGAAAATAAAGTGTTTGGAAATAGAAACAACAAAGAAAAACTCTTAAGAAAAATACTAGATAGATATTGAAATAAAGATCCAAAAACCAATCTCTCAAAGACTCTCTTTTTCTTTGATTTTCCAACACTTTAAAACAAATAAAGAATAAATCTTTTGGCACAAAAAACTCTTTTAAAAACTTATTATTAAACACTTGTAAAGATGGAAAAAATTGCTCTCTAAAAACTTGTTGAAAACAACTCAAGAGAAGGCATATATATAGCCTCTCAAAAATCTGCCTGTTGGCAGTCTGGAAAGGTCAGAAATGACTTTCCGGTCGACCACCCGGTCGATCGGCGCAACGGTCATATTTATGACCGTTATGCTCCAGTCAACTGCCCGGTCGACCGACCACAGTTAACGGTCGACCGCCCGGTCGACCGGCCCCTACTCGAGAGTGGAGTGCTTTCAGTCGGTCGACCGGCAGAGTTGGCTGGCCATGTGCACGTCCTCGTGCACATCGATCGACCGGTCCGGTCGATCGACTCTTGGTCCAGTCGACCGTCCGATCGACCGCCAGAGCACTCTGGCTGGGATTAAAGGGTATTGAAAACTTGACTTTTAATTCCATAAAATCTCATAAAATCACATAAATTTCACAAAAATGAGTTCTTATAAGATCTTTGAAGTACAAATATGTGTGACTAAAATTTAACACATATTATAAATAATTTGAACCATTTTTGTGATATGAAAATTTGGCCTTTAAACAAAAACCGTATTTTCTAAAAATCAAACTTTGAAATGGAAAACCGTTTTCTCCAAAACTCATATGGATACAAAAACAAGATATTGAAACAAATTTGAAACATGTTGTATATGGATAGAATCAAATATACATATAAGACATATATATATATTTTTGATATAAAATCCAAAACCGGTTAAACCAAAAACCAAACTTTAAACTTGTGTGTGTATGTGAACTTGAGCATATCAATACCATCTACCTTTGCACAAGATCTAAACACAAACTAAACTAAACAAACTGAGGTCTTCTTGTAGAACTCCTTCTCCAAGTCGACTCGATCCAAACGCGATCCAACGAGCTTGACTCCAACCGAATGTTCGACGCGATCTTGACGCGCGAGCTCTTGAATCAACATGAGATAGCTCAAAAATACCTTTTGTTGAAACTAAAACACCTACTAATATTTTGGTCAGTCATTAAAATATTTAAACACAAGATTATTAGTAAACTATAACTACATGAGTTAATCATCATCAAAACTAGAGTGATGGGCCTCTGGGCCAACAATCTCCCCTTTTTGATGATGACAAAACTCATGAAGTTATATATGCATGGATTAAAGTTAAGCTTCATAGAAGCTCCCCCTTAACTCATGCATAATAATAAACATAAAGATATTCAATGAAGTGCATAAAACAAATAACACATATATGCATAAATGAGAAAATAAATATAAATAAACTCTCCAAATACTTCTCCCCTTTTTGCATAAATACTTCTCTCTTTTTGCATAAAACAAAAACATATATGGATTAAACAAGAAAATAAACATGCATATATAAACTCTTAAAATCCTTCCCCCCCTTTTTGTATAAAACAAGGAAATGAAAATGAACGTGCATACATGCATATATAAACTCATCAAATATTTCTCCTCCTTTTTGTCAATTCATCAACAAAGGGGCATAAATAAGTTCTCAAAAAAAATTTCTCCTTCTTTTTATCAAATCAAACAAGAAAGATATATATGTGATATACATTCATGAAGAGGAGAGACGTAAAGTTAACTCCCTCTGCATACATGCATTACATAAAAAAGAGATGATTAAACCCTAATCACATAACACATAATATACAATGTATAAAAAGAGATGTGAAGCTCCCTCTACACACGTGTAAGATATAGAGAAGAGAGGTCAAGCTCCTCAATATGAGATATACTCAACATGAATCTATATATAGAGAAGATGTTAAGATTCCCTTGCATATAAGAATACATTTCAAAACACTATGATACTAATTGAAAATAAACAAAATTTTTAAAGATACCAAAAGATATCAATTGAAAATATCTTGTAAATTTTTGATACCAATAGAAAATGAAATATTGTACATTTTTGATACCAATTGAAATATTTATTGTATATATTGATACCAATTGAAAGTAAAAACCAATTGAAAATACAAACCGATTTTTTTTTTGAAATACAAATCATTTTACAATAAAGATACCAAATTGAGAATAATACCAATTAAGATTATTAATACCAATATTGAAAATGTTAGTGATTGGTAGTGAAAAGTGCATTTTTATCATGACATTTACCATCACATTTTCATATTTATTCATTTAATTCTGCACATTTATTAATATTTTGTAATTTATTATGTGCAGGCCTCGAAATAATAAAAAGAAAGAATTAAAGCCTAAAAAGAGCCCAAAAGCCCATGTTTGAAGCCCAAGTGTAAAAGTGTAAATATCAAATGTCAAAAGTGCAAATACACAAGGGCTAAAGTTGCAATTATTAAAGAAGAGGGAAGGATAGACTTCTATCCAACCCTAAACTCTTGCAGATGAGGATAAAAGCTAAAGATAAGAGTGCAAAGATAAGGAAATTCGTGGATAAAGATATTGGGAGATTTGAAATCTAGATAACTTGATTCCCAAGTTATATCCAAATCCCACGATAAAGAGCCAAGATCAAACTTCCAGAAGCAAACGCCCAAATGGACGGACCCGGAGAAGCCACGCGCCAAAGCGCGTGGCCAACAGATGACATAATGCCGCAATTCCACGACAAAAGCCGCAATTCCACGGCATTTCTGATGAGGCTGCCCAACTACTTTCGTGTACGACTTTATCCGGGACTCTTCTCCCCTCTGCACCTATAAATACCCCCTATAGTGCAACATACAGAGCGTCCAGAGGCAGAGCCAAGGGCCAAAAGATAGGGTTTTTAGGTTTTTCTTCTTCTAGTTTAGATTTTCTTTCCTCCTTTGTAATTTTATTTATTTTCTTTTTGTAAAAACTGAGAGGAGATGATGTTCTCATGGAGGAAGGGATCTACTTGTACTGATGGTGACAGTCGGTGTAAGTTTTATTTTTCCACCATTGTTTAATAATCGAATCGATGTTTGTTTTTGTTCTTGTATTATTTTATGTTCTTTTATCCTTATTTAATCTTGTGTATCTCAGTATTTGCTTTCTTCTATTTTCTCTCTAATGTCTTGCCCACCATGAGAACCAACTGCTTCGAGAATACCTAGCCGAAGAAGAGCCCTTGATGGCCTATGGCGATGAACAGGTCTTCATAGCTTGTCTTTTATTTCATAGTGTAGATTAAGAAGACGGACGATCCTATACGCCATGCTTGTACGCCTTCCAAGAAAAGGTAAATCATCGCAAAGGTTTAAACGGTAAGCAGACTAAAGAGGTAATCTTTCTTTCTTTCTTTCTTTAGTTTAGATCTCTATCTCATCTTTCTCTAATTCTTTTCTTCCACTTCATTGTAAATACCACTTTAAATAATAAAAGAAAATAAAATTTTAGAGATAACTTACAAACGCTTCCATCGCTAGTCCCTCCCTGAGGATCACGACCCGCATAGCCTTACTACAGCGGATAGTATTGAGCACTTGCACACCTTTAATTCTCAGATCTAATATTTCTTATTTTGTGTGCAGAAAAATCTCAATCAGTTAGCATATACCAAATCAAAGTATTTTACATCATAAAGAGTGGGAGTAAAATTTCAATTGAAAATAAAATCGATTGAAAGATAAAACACGAAATTTCTCTCCTTTTATGAAATACTAATAAAAATAATTCATAAGCTTGTATAAGATACCAATTGAAAAATAATTGATATTAAGGACTAAATAAAGCTTAGCATAAACATAATTTGTGCTTTAAGATGTAAAGATATTGTAAGTACAATCAAATCATATATATATATATATATATATATGTATGAAAATGTAAATACCAATTGAAATTGATACTATTTGAAGTTTGAACCATACATATATAGAAAACACAAATATGAGTATACAACTATAAAAATATCAATTGTGATATCAATTAAAAATATAATGAGAATCAAGTGTATAACTCATACACCTCCCTTTCATGCACATGTTTTAAATAGATTTTCAATTAGAGCATACAAGGTATGGTCGCCCATCTAACCGCCCTTGAAGGAAGGGGATTTCAAAAATGTGAGTTTGAAAAATAGTTTTAACATATTTGAAAACTCTACTGAGTGACGAATATGAACTAGTTTAAGAAAATTTAAAATAACTAGTTATAGCTTCTTCAAAATATGAAACCAAATCATATATTTCATGAAGCATGCATTTTACACAAAATTGACACTCAAGATATATAAAGCTCAACGAAGTACTCATAAAACAAAGTAAAAAGTAAATACAAATAATGTGAGTGTACAAGAGTCATGTGAAAGACATATAAGCTCATATGAACTTTCTTAACTAAAAACTAAATATACTCCAAGGCATATGTATGTTTTGTCTAAACTAGAAGTATACATACATATCTCAAAATACAAATGAGTCTATAATGGAATTTGCATGAAAAGCAAGTGACTCAAGAATATACATGTATATCTAAAGTTTTAAACAAAATTAACATATACATGAAGCTAAACACATTATCATAAAAACATGTCCAAAAATAGGGAAAACAAGTTGAAATGCACAAATCATCAAAACCAGGCTATACTAGTACATCTAATGGGTACAAATGAGCAATTAAGTACAAACATATAAAAATCAAATGTGACTCATTAGTTGTACAAGTATAAATACAAGTTTTAATGAAGGCTACATCCAAACATGTAATCAAAATGAGAAGTGCAAAATCATAAACATAAACCTATATGATCGTTAGGCTAAATGCACATGTTTTAGATTAGGATATACACAATAGTTAACTAAAGTGAGAATACAAAAATATAAGTCCATATAAACATGGGTGTTTCTCAAAGACTACATATGCATGTCATTAGTCTAATTTTTATAGCATTTAACTTAATAATCATGAAAAACATGCAAACCAATACATGCTAAAAATCAACAATATGAAAACATGTAAACATAAATGGGAGTTAGAGATAATTACTAAAACCATTAAAGCTAATCTCTAGATCTCCAAACCATGGTGGTCCTCACACCAAACTTCCTTAAAGGTGATGCATCTAAAGTAGTGTCCATCAAGCATAAAAGTATCCACCATCAAGGCACCAATACTCTCACATCAAGTGAGAGCCCACATCTACATCAAATACAATAGGGTAGATTTTGATACTCATACTCTATTGAGTCCATAGGGTTAGCACCTTTCCTAATCCAAACAAACTTGTTTGCAAAATTTGAATCATTTATTCTATTATAACAAAATTTTACAAGGTGGCCCTTACGTCCACAATGTGTACAAATATACACGCGAGCGTACATAGTGTTATGTGTATGAACGTGAGAAGCATGTGTATGCCATGGTTTGTGTACAAGCATAGGAGAAACATGTTTCTTGTGAAACATGAATTCCAACCGAGTGTGGTTCATAACACATTGGCTTAAAGTGGAGCCCAAACAATCTACACTTTTCTTCAACATACACATATCATTTTAAATATTTGAAGATAAAGTGGAGCATGCAATAAGTGTACTAGATGGTGAAGCAGGCAAACATGTGAATCTAAATCATTTTTCAAAGAAGAGTTTTCTTTTGAAACCAAATCTAGTTCTTTTGAAATAGAAATAATTTTATTTTTTAAAGAATTATTTTCTTTTAAAACAATTTTAAGTTTTGAAGATAAAGTCTCATTTTTCTTCAAAACATCATCACAATCATTTTTACTTTTTAAAATTTTGTTTTCATTTAAGGCAAGATCAAGTTGAGATTTCAATGAGTCCCTTTTAATTGAAATCTCATCACTCTCTTGCAGAGCCATATTAAGTTTTGAAAATAAATCTTTATTTTTTTTATTTTAAAGCTTTTCTTTTTCAAAACTTGGTACTTTTCTAGCAAGTTTTCACAGACAATAGGTAGTTCTTCATTAAGAGCATCAGCATCAACATAATCATCACTTGAAGAATTAGCACAATCATCTAGATGGGTGTCCGACTTTATCTCAAGGGAGTCATTCCCTTAGACCATGTAGCAAGGTTGATCGGACTCTTCTCCACTAGATTCCTCCTTCACAATGTTTGTTGTTTGTAGCACGGAGAGATCAAAGTGTTTCACACTGCAAAGGGGAAATCACAATGAGAAACCATACATAAATATTCTTTATTAAGAGTGCATCTAAGTGCCTCTAGGGCTTGAGCATTGGCCTCTATATGCTTGTTATTAACAGGATAGAATTTCTTGGTAGTGTGAGGTAAACATGCATTCCTAAGGTCTTGAGGTACATACTCATCTTAAGCTTCCATACATTGATGTTAGAAACATCAAACATAGGAGGGGTCATAAAATCTATTAGTGTATAAACTATATGTGTGCAAATGCAATATTAGATTAGCTAGCCAAGATCTCACTCCTAGGTAGTTAAACCTAATATCAGTAGCGTAGGCTCTGATACTAATTGAAAATACACCTAGAGAGAGGGTGAATAGGTGTATGGCTAATCTAATGACAAATGATGCGGAATTAAAAATAAATTGCAGCACACTTAGTGTAACCAAAGAGTGTAACTGAATTCCTGGTGAAGGGCTCTGGACTAACTCCTCTAAATTCCTCTAAATAAGAGTTGAGGTGCTATTTGAAGCTATCTTAGTTTAACACAAGTATAGGCACACACAATCAATACCAAGCATATATGTATGATATGAACAATATGAAATAATGCAAGGTATAAAAGAGAGAGTTAAGAGATAGTGAATCAAATGCAAACACAAAGATATGTTTCGAGGTTTGAGCACCGAGCTCTACGTCCCCGCCTTCACACAGAAGGATTTTCACTAATCGTTCACACAGGACTTCCCACACAGGGAACCTCCACTGAGAATTTGGGTAAATACAACTAGGAGTACACAACTCCTCTCTCCAACAAACACAACCTCTACACAAGAGGCAAGGCACAACAACTATCACCTCTCACTAGAAGGATAAGGCACTAAGCTAACTAAAGATCACCTCTACACTTAGAGGGATAGGCTCAAAGCTAAAACAATAATCTCAATCACCTCTACACTTAGAGGGATACCAACACAACCAAACATAACCTCCACAATCACCTTTACACAAGAGGGATAACAACAAATACAAGGAAGGTTACAACTCTTGGTGGTCTCAACAAACCACAAACCAATTTTCTCACCAAAAATAAGATCCTAATAGATAGGATAGATAGATAGCTCAAGTGTAGAAAATAAAGTGTTTGGAAATAAAAACAATAAAGAAAAACTCTTGGGAAAAATACTAGATAGATTTTGAGATAAAGATCCAAAAACCAATCTCCCAAAGAATCTCTTTTTCTTTGATTTTTCAACACTTTAAAACAAATAAAGAATAAATCTTTTGGCACAAAAACTCTTTTAAAAACTTGATGTTAAACACTTGTAAAGATGGAAAAAATTGCTCTCTAAAAACTTGTTGAAAACAACTCAAGAGAAGGCATATATATAGCCTCTCAAAAATCTGCTCATTGGTAGTCTGAAAAGGTCAAAAATGACCTTCTGGTTGATCGCCCGGTCAACCAGCGCAATGGTCATATTTATGACCGTTGTGCCTCCGGTCGACCGCCCGGTCGACCGGCCACAGCCAGCGATCGACCGCCCGGTCGACCGGCCCCCACCCGAGAGTGGGGTGCTTTCAGTCGGTCGACCGGCCAGTTGGCTGACCATGTGCATGTCCTTGTGCACATCAGTCGACCAGTCAGGTCGACTGATTCCTGGTCCGGTCGACCGTCCGGTCGACCGCCGGAGCAGTCTGATTAGGATTAAAAGGTATTGAAAACTTGTCTTTTTAATTTTCATAAAATCACATAAATTCCATAAAAATGAGTTCTTGTAAGATCTTTGAAGTAAAAATATGTATGACTAAAATTCAACATATATTATAAATAATTTGAACTATTTTTGTGATATAGAAATTTGACCTTTAAACAAAAACCGTATTTTCCAAAAACAAAACTTTGAAATGGAAAACCGTTTTCTCCAAAAGTCATATGGATACAAAAACAAGATATTGAAATAAATTTGAAGCATGTTGTATATGGATAAAATCTAATATACATATAAGATATATATATATATGTTTTTGATACAAAATTCAAAATCGGTTAAACTAAAAATCAAACTTTAAACTTGTGTGTGTATGTGAACTTGAGCATATCAATGCTATCACCTTTACACAAGATCTAAATACAAACTAAACTAAACAAAACGAGGTCTTCTTGTAGAACTCCTTCTCCAAGTCGACTCGATCCAAATGCGATCCAACGAGCTTGACTCCAACCGAGTGTTAGATGTGATCTTGACGCGCGAGCTCTTGAATCAACATGAGATAGCTCCAAAATATCTTTGTTGAAGCTAAATACTTACTAATATCTTGGCCAATCATTGAAACTATTTAAACACAAAATTATTATTAAACTATAACTACATGAGTTAATCATCATCAAAACTAGAGTGATGGGCCTCTGGGCCAGCACCTTTTGGACTCCAAAACAGATACTTCGTACAGAATCAGCTTTTAATGGTCCTTTTGTGATCCAGGATCGGTACTTCATACACATTCGACTTTTATTGATCCTTTTGGGGGTTCTGGGTATGTACTTTGTATATGGTTAACTCTCAATGATCCTTTTAGGGTTCTGGGTAAATCATGCTCAATCGACAAATGGATGTCATCAGGTACCTTTGATCAAGCATGCTTCGCATGTTTACTCAAGGAGGCACTATAGACACCCAAAAATTTCTGATAAAATATTTCAGCTTGGAGGTGTACAACCTACACATCTGCCTATTAATAAAATATCGACTATGCTGAAATGAAGGCTCAAAGAATGAGATGTGTATCTTGCACGCGTCATTATTTTTTGACATGTTCATAACTATAGAAATAAATACGGGGATGCACACACTATACATGTCCCGTTCGTCTGTGTAAGATCACCTAGAGGGGGGGTGAATAGGTGATGGCTAATCTAATGGTCACTTATGAACAAATAATGCGGAATTAAAACTAAGTTGACCAAAATAAACTTCTTATTAATTGAACACTTATGTATAACACAAGAGTGTTGCCGAATTCCCCTTGCGAGGCTCTGGACAAACTCCTCTAGATTCCCCTTGAATGGGTTGAGGTGCCGCGTTGGCTCTCTTGGTTGAATACTAGTGTTAATAACAATCCCAAGCAAGTATAGCAATTATGAGCACAAAGGTATATCATGCATATAAGAGATAAAGACTATAAAGTAATGCAAGATATAAGTGAGACAAAAAGAGTAAGAGAGCAAGAGTAAGCAATCGCAAACACAAAGGGTTTGTTTCGAGGTTCGAGCACACTTGCTCTACATCCCCGCCTTCGACACACGAAGGATTTCCACTATGCACGATCCAACCGGATCTCTCCTTGGTGCCGCAACACCTACAATCCCTCGGACTCCCAAGTCCCTTACACACGCAAGTCCACCGACTCGCCGAGGCCGCACCTCGCACTACAAGAGTTCACACCCGAACTCCACACCACAACGAGCACACTTGCCCGTCTCCTCAAAGAACAAGATGAAATCTTGGTGATCTAAACACTTGATCACCTACAAAACTCTCACTACAACACCTATAGGATGAATAGCTCAATGGATGCTCAAGTGTTTGTGTGAGAAAGTAAGGAAAGAATCTTTGGTGAAAATCTCAAGAAATCACAATAAACACTCTTGTAAAATCTTCCCTTTTGATTGGAAGTATTAGCTCACTATTTTTGTGGAGAAAAACCTCTGGAATGAATATGAGAAAACAGGCTCTAAGGTCTCCAAAAATCTTAGCTCAAAACAATGACAAAATCCCCTTTTATAGAGGCCAGAAAAATCTGACCGTTGGGCTCTGTCAGAGCTTCCGGTTGACCGGCCCGGTCGACCGGCAACGGTCAAAATCCGACCGTTGCAGCCTCCGGTCGACCGGCTCGGTCGACCGAGCACTTGGAGCAGAGAATTCCTTCTCTGTCGGTCGACCGGTGCGGTCGACCGAAGTTTACCGAGAGCAAGCTCTCTGGAGCGGTCGACCGGCCCGGTCGGCCGATCCTCCAGTGCACACTGGCGTGCACGTCTGTGCATGTCCGGTCGACCGACCCGGTCGACCGGCCACTGTCAGTTCTGAAAAATCAGAACTGCCAGAACCAGAAAAATGGGATTAAAGATTGGTCTTTTAACTTAATAAAAATCCCAGAAATTCACAGTAAATCGAGAAAAATAGTTTCAATCAAAATAAAAACTGTTTTTCTAAAAATATGTTTTTCTAAAACTTGTTTTTCCATAACTTCACAAAATACAAAAACAAGATATTTTGAACTTATAAAGCAAAGTGTGTATGGATATGATCCACCACACAATCAAGATGAAATATCTAGTTTTTGACATAAAGCACTAAACTTGTTTTGGTTAAAGGATATGTATATAAGAAATTACCAAAACCCAAAGTAGATATTTTGTCATAAGAAAAATCTCATCAAATACAAAAACAAGATATACTTTTAAAGCATAGTGTGTATGGATATGATCCACTACACAAATAAGATGAATATCTAGTTTTTGACATAAGGCTCTAAACTTGGTTTTGAAAGATATGTATATAGGTAACATCAAAAACCAAGACATGTATTTTGTCCAATGAAAAATCTTTTTACCAAAAAGAAAGAGTCTTTTCTAACTAAAAATTCTTTATGAAAAGACAATTAAATCTCAAGAGTGTGTGTGTGATATGACTTGAGCAATCCACCAATCTATTCTATCCTTTACATTTTAACTAAAACAAATAAAAATCTTATACCTAGACACAAGTCTTCATCCTCTTGAAGTCTTCACTTGAAGGCTTCTCATCTTCTTGACTTGGTCCAAATGCAATCCACCGAGCTCATCTCTAGATGTGTTCTTGATGCATAGGCTCGTGAATCAACCGGTGCTAGCTTCCAACTTGTCTTTAAATCCTTTGTTGAAGCTCCACACCTACTAAGATCTTGATAATGAATCTGTCACTAATTAAACACAAGATCATTAGTAAACATAACTTCATGAGTTGATCATCATCAAAACTAGAGTGATAGGCCTTTGGGCCAACAGTCTGCACATGTATAACCGCAAAATTAAATATAGGGACATGTACATTGTACTCGTCTCGTATTTTCTGTGCATGAGAAAAATACCCATTTAACATCGGGACGTGTACGCTCTACACTTGTCCTGTTAGCTCAAAGAAAACGGCCAACCCGTGGCCAACGCAACTATTTGTCTTAAGGCGGACGCGTACATTGTACACGTCTGACCTGCCTGGTCATTTAACTTGAGCATTCAAGCCTTTGTCCGCTCTTATCCCTTATAAATAAAGAAGCCTTTGGGTTTCTCAAATGATCCAAGCAACCTCGAAACATTTTCTTGAGCTCTTGCTTCCCCTTACATCTCTTCTTAAAGAGATTTTTATTCTTCCAAATCAAAGAAGTTATTCATCGACGATGGTCCATTTCCATCATAGTCGGAGATTGACTTCTCTACCTCGATCTTCAGAAGTGGGCTAGGAGTAGTTGGATTGCAAAGCCATTCGAGGCTCTGGAACTACTCTTATAAACAACCTATTCTCTAATCCTTTATCTCATTTGTTTATTTATTTCGTGCATAATTTGCATTATATTTCATGGTGTTACATATGCATATTTTGTTAGGATTTTAACTTGTTTTCAAGAAGAAATGTTGGTCCAAGAAGATCCAATCAAATTGGAGAAAAAGAAGAACGAGAAAAGAAGCACATTAAGCAGGAGAAGACAGATAAGTCGACTAATAGAATCTATTAGTCCACTGATGGTGTTCAACATAAACTCAGACATCGACAAGAGTTGACTAATTAAAGGTATTAGTTGACTCATACCTGTATTAGTCTACTAATGAAAAGTATAAGTCGACTAACCTGGTCGTGTTAAGTCTTTTTCTGCTTCGAATTTCTATCCGATTGAGTTTTCTTTTCTAGTGGAATACGAATAGGAATCAATTCCTATTTAATGAGGATTTGTTTCTAAAGTTTGAAGAGTTTAGAATTCTTCTGGATTAAGGAAAGTTCTTGAAACATTCAACGATCAAGATCATCTCATAATTTGAATAGGATTTGTGTTGTAAAATTCTATAAATAAAAATTATAACTTAGTGCATTGAATTCGAATGAAGAAGATTAGAGGAAACCAAGAAAGAGAGAGGAAGGTGATAGTGCATAAAAAGAAGGCATACTCTTATAATTTAGATGTAAATTCAAGAAGAAAATAAATACTCTTGTGGGATCAAAGGTAATGTTAGATCTTTATTGTACCAAGTTTATTAATAATACTCTCTCAAGTTCTCTCCCCTTGGACATAGGCCAAGTTTGGGCCGAACCACGTTAAATCCTCGTGTTGTTATTGTTATTACTCTTTTGTTTTTGTATTACTAGTTTTCTCTACAATAGTTTTCTTTTTACAAATACTATCATATCGTTAAAGTTTTCCACTGCGCACAATATATTTTGCATAAGTTTTGTAGGATTACATATAGGGGTGCCACCGGATACGGATTATCCGTGGATATCCGCATCCGAATCCGCCTCCAATCCGGATACGGATATCATTTTTTCACATCCGTCAATATTCGTATCCGTATCCGTATCCGAAAGGTAGGTGCGGATACGGATATGGTAAAAGTAATATCTTATTCGTACCCGATCCGATATCCGAATGTTGCGTGCTTCATAATGATATTGGTATGGAGAAGACTATTCTTCAATGAAATAAGGTATTAAATTTTGATATTTTGAGTTAGTGAAAAACTAATAGTGAAAAGTATTCGATTCTTGCAAGAGCACCACATGATATTTTAAGTATTTTGACATCAACCATGGTATTCGAATCGACATTTAGCACCGGAGGACGTGTAATCTATTGTTATAGAAGTCAAATAACAATGAATACGATGAATGTATTGATATGTACACAATAATATCATAGTATGTATCATATTTAATATTGTAGTAGATGAGATAAAAAGTAATATAAGTATTTTTGTTTAATTTATCTTTAACCATATCCATTTTTAACATATCCGATTAGTATCCGCATCCGATCCGCTAATATCCGATTTATATCTGATATCCGATTTTGGCGGATACGGATATCATTTTTCCACATCCGCCAATATCCGTATCCGTATCCGTATCCGAAGATTGGGTGCGGATATGGATATGGTAGAGGTAATATCCGATCCGTATCCGATCCGATGGCACCTCTAGTTACATACACACAAATATACACATATTATTTCCTTACCTAGAGAAGGGTATTACACAAGGGAAATGTCAAGATGACTATAAAACACATTATCCCTGCTTTTCCCCTGCCCGATCTGATAGGTAATCACTATAAAAATTTCTCTACTTCATAACCATATTGAATAGATACTGCAATCGTTGTCTAAGATTTTGCTTTCCTTTTTGTCCTCGTAATCCTGCGGCGAAGCCAGCTCTGTTCGTTCAGGAAGGAAGGATCTGCAATCTGTCTAAAATGCACATGATCAATTCAAGGAGACCTACGAGTCCAAAAGGAGACGTAAGTGGCGATCATGAAAACAACCATCCACATCAAGATCAAAGCAGATGTCACATCAAAAATATGTACAATGAACAAAATGAAAATTTTGAGGATCTTCATGAATTCTTAAAACTTTGAGAGGAAAAAGATAAAAGGATTGGGTACTTATAAAAAATTTAAGAATTTTTCTCTCAAAATTAAAACTTTTAGAATATACATGAAAGAGGAGGAAGAAAATCAAATTGAGAAATTCTAAGAAAATTTTGGAGTTTTTCTTAGAAAAATGGAACTTTTAGAATTATAGAAGATGAAGAATAAAATCAGATTGGAGAAACATGTACTTTTTGAGTTATATCAGGTCATATCAGCAATATTGCTATTTAACAAAAATATCGGTATCAGGTGATATTTCAAACCGTGCAAATCAATTTTCAAATGGGTTGTGAATAATAGAATGCGATTTGATTTTTCAGCTTCCATAGTAGGCAAACAAAGAGGTTTTAGAGCCCTAACTTAGTAATCTTCTATTCATAAACCATAAGACAATTGCATGAAAATTTTAAATCATGCGAAAATAATTTAACAAAAGCTATATTTCAATAATCATTTTTCTCTTTGAAGTAGTAAGTTATTAGTGCTAAATCAACAATTTAATGTTCTTTGTCATATACACCACTTTACTCATTTCAACTTCAAATAATAGCACATCTAAGCAGTAAGGAAAACAAAATGGCACATGAGCAAAAATAAAAAAATTCGAGAAAAATTCACAACTACACTAGTTTAAAAGTTCAAGAGGAAAAGCTTGAATGGTCTTGATAAATCAAATTATTGTGTGTTCTTCTTTGTTGATTAAAAAAGTTGAGACCAAGCTAGATCACACTCTATTAGATAGCTTTCAGCGAAACACACGAAGAATCAAAATGTCTATAAAAACTACAAAGAAAATAGTACCTCTCCGCGAGAGCACTTTGGTGCACGGAAATTATGGCTAGTATCATAAATACATTTTAGCAAACAATGAATATTTGTAACTTCTTTTGCTTGATTTTTTTTTTTTTTGGAAAGACTCTTTTGATTGATTCAACTTTCTGGAAATGTACATAGGTTTATTAACAAATATTTATGACTAAATCATATCTAAAGTAATTTTTTTTTCAAAAGTCTAGTATTTAGTGAGGGGGCTTTTTCAACCAGGGATCATGGGTTCAGTTTATGTGTGTGAGTCATACACACAAATATTATAAGAGGGTAAATCTCGCGTTGACATGTGGGCTTGACCATCTTATAATATTATAAGAAATTCAAAGACTTTAAAGCTTTATCCTCATGAAACCTGACAATTTATCTACGTGTTAACACTATATGACCCTCTTATAATATGTGTGGGTCCCTAGCTGTTGCACCTAGTTTCTTTTTCTTTACAAGCTCCAAAACTTGACCTGATGCATGTACTTGCTTGGCAACCCAGTGAGCACAATTACTTCCCTCTCGATACAAATGCAACATTTTAACCACGGGAGAATTCCATAGCATCCACTAAGAATCCCTGAGCATAGAGTCTATGCACACCCAAAAATTTCCGACAAAATATTTCAGGTCAGATGGGCACACCCCACACGTCCGCCTATTAATAATACTATATGCATAGAAATAAAGGCCCAAAAAATGGTACACGTACATAGTACGCGTCCCTATTTTTTGAGCCATTCACAATCATAGAATTAAACACGGGGACGCGTACATCATACACGTCTCAGTTTTCTAACATGTTTGTAACCGCAAAATTAAATACAGAGACGCTTACATTGTACACGCCCCGTATTTTTTGCGCATGAGAAAAATACTCATTTAGTACCGGGACACGTACACTCTACACGTCCCGGTCCTACCAGCTCAAAGAAAACAGCCGACACGTGGCCAACGCCAGGGCTATCCCAGGGCGGAAGCATACATTGTACCCGTCCGACTTGCCTGATCATTTAACTCGAGCATTCAAGCTTTTGTCCCCTCTCACATCTATAAATAGAGATGCCTTTGGCTTTCTCAAATAACCAAACAACCTCAAAACATTCTATTGAGCTCTTCCTTCCCTCTACATCTCCTCTTAAAGAGATTTCTATTCTTCCAAACCACAACCCCTACAGACTGTCTATTCTCTACTCCCCTGTCTCATTTATTTATTTATTTATTTATTTATTTCATGCCTATTTTGCAGTATATTTCATATTGTTACTTGGGCATTTTTTGCATCATATTTTGTAGTGTTACATACACACAAATATGCACATATCACTTCCTTGCCTAGACAAGGAAAACATTTATATTGTCAAATAATATGTAGTTTTATCCTGGCTTTTTACCTATCTGATCTGACAGGTGATCACTGTACAAAATTTCTCTACTTCATGACCAAATTGAAAACATTATACATGTTCGTATTTTAGAATAGTTCTTGGTGACCACACATTACTCTATTAATCACTTCCAAAGAGTTTGCATCTCATTACAACCTTTTAGCCATGATAGTATCGACTCATCTCACTTGTGTATATATCTTCATATTTAAAGATGAACGTGTTACGCAGCTGTACACATGAATCTTTTTACATTATGTATAAAGGTAAAAGATAAATTTCATATTATTTGACAATATACATTTTTTAAAGGTGCAACTGGAATTTGAACTCTTGTTATAATATTTGATGAACATAAAATAATTTTACGTATTAAAATTACTTTTTTATTTTTCTTTCTTAATACCAAGAGTTGGTAGCTGAGGATTGAGAAAGGTCAGAGTCACAAGGCATGAGTCAAAATCTAGTGAGCCTTTAAAAGACGATCATTGCGTTATATAGTTATTTTACACTAAATATTCTTTTTCTTTGTAAATATAAGTTACATAAGATTATTTTGTTATGTTTATACATTTCTAATATTTTTAAAATGAAAGGAAAACCACTATAATTGAGAAGAAAAAAAACTTTTCAATTTTTATTCAAACTTTAGTGAAAATTATTGCATTTGGATAATTGAAACCCGAATCCAAATCTAATAGACTATTGAGTTCGGATCCTTATGTGGATCCTAGCTCTTTTAGTTGATATGGATCCACGGTTGGATCCTGTGAATTTATAGTGGATTCAAATGTGGATCTAGGGATTTGAGTTTTTTTATTAATTAATTGTGATTTAACAATGCTGAATTGTGCTTGTGACCAACTTACGATAAAATTAGAATGTTAAAACTCTACTGGTTTTAAATTAATTGTGATTTTTAAAACTCTACTGATTTTTTTTTTTTTTAATGTTGTATATTTTATGAATGTATTATTTGCATTCTTGAGTAGAACAGGAACAAGAAGATACATAAACTAATTGCCGGGGATTTTGCTTAGCAAACGCTCAGATTTTTTAAAGAGACTGCAAACAGTATCCATGTTCTTTTAAGTTTTCAAGGGCATTATTCTGAAAGAATCCTATTGGCTGCAAAGAAAGGGCTCTCTTACTGGTTTTGCAGCGGTTATGCTTGGAGATATTCATTTATGTATTCAAATTAGTCATGTGTTCCGCGAGGAAAATATTGAGACTGATTTCTTAACCAATGAAAGTGCATCTAGAGATGTGGTCGGATACACTGAGAGTACTTTACCAATGTAATTGCGAGATCTTATTCAAGCAGATAGGAATGGCTGCTTTTTCACTCGTTGAGTGAGAAAAACTTTATTTATCAAAAAAGAAAAGGACCCCCACTGACCTGTGGTGCCAGAAATCTTCAAAACTGCGTAACTTTTCGCTTGCATTTATGTTAGAAAGAAAAGGCAACTAGAAAACGGAAAAAGAAATCAACTTCACGTTTTACTGCAGCCATGGCATTTCTTTCCACGGCTATGTGTTGAGTGCAGAAATAATCTGTATACTCAAATCAGCTGATGTAATAAATATAAACGAACAGAAACAGTCTGAATGCAATCTACATGCACAAATAGCTACAGGCAACGCAATGAGACAGACTGCTGCTCGACTAAAATACATGCCATATAGCATTCTACATGCATCTTTCCCATAAACAGAGCAAGTTCATTACCAAAATAGCGTCTATTCTGCAACACAACACAAATAAACTAAGCAACCCCACAAGGTGCCAGTAACAATTTTGCACCAGCAGTTTGGATTGAGTTTACTACATATGGAGATAGAGCACAAGAGCTCCCAAATACTGCAACAAGCTGTTTTTTATGGAGAATATATGTTGTTATTATTTAAGGTGAAACACATAGCAAACACTCTTAAGAGACCAGGGAAACTAAGGAGACGAACTCGATTGTCCCCTTCTCTGAGGACCGAGTAGTGATCACAAAGTGCTCCGGGTACTTCCTGAGGAAGCTCAGTAGGCCAGACCAGAGTCTTCCAGTTGACGCACCTCGCAGCTGGCCATCAGATGTCAGGTATCTTCTCACCCTGCTGGGATCCCATACGCTTCCGTATTTTTTGACAAGCTGCAATAAGGCAGAACATTAGACGACATACAAATTGAAGTGCTTGGCTTCAGATGCAGAATGAACAGCAGGATGCATAATAGAAACTTCCTGTGAAAAAACTCTTTTTAGAGGAAAAAGTTAAAGAAAGTTAAAAACTTGCCATAAACACAATATGAAGGAAAGCATAACTTGTTTCTGGTTCCTTCGGTTGATTTCAAGTTTTCATAATTGGAAGTTTTCACAGTATGAACCCCTAATGACTCGCATAATATCCTTAAAAATTTCTATGCTTGCTTCCTCAAGACCTGGAGAAAATATACGGACAGGTTTCACAGTTCAACGACGTGAATAAGGGGTCAAAGAATTAACTAGGTTAACCCTCTCAATCTGAAAGAGAGCTTAGCACCAAGAGCTATTAAATGTAAATATATGGAAACATCTACAGAAGCAGTTTTATCACCAAAAGGAAGCCTTACTGAGCAGTCCTAATTGGATGACCACAAGACAATGTGATGAAACATTGACACTTTAATAGGTATCTCTATTAGAAGAGCATACAAGGGTGGGTTGTCATGTGTGCCATTGTCCCTATTCCTGAAGGGAACATCTAATCTGGATGACCTTGACTAAAGATAAGAAGGCCATCCATAACGTAGAAGTCTACACCTACAACTTCAACTCCAAAGCACAAGAAATGGTCTAAATTTCAGCACAGGCAGTTTGCAGCCTCTTGCTAACGTAGCCTACTGTTTAGGCTGTAACCTCAGAAATATATAGAAGCACATCCAAATTACTTGGCTTCTTTTGTGTTGCATCATTGGGTTCAGAGCCTACTTTTACACAGCAAAGCTATGATAAAGTTGGTGATCTGGACAATGGGACATAGTTTCATCTGGATTGGATTCCATGCAAATGGGATTCGAGCATGAGGACCTATGTAGCACGAATACTTCAAAGGAGATGTACCCTTGTCCGATTTTTGGAACTTTGATACTTAATGGATACATGTTAAGAGTCTGTATATGGTATACTAAATGTTGAAACATATCTTAGACATATTAAAGACATAAATAACGTGTCAAAGACTTGAAAGTTAAAAAACTAAGTTAATATTTGAATGATGGGTTTAAACAATGTGTCAAAGACTTGAAAGTTAAAAGTAAGTTAATATTTGAATGATGGGTTTACACTTTTATTATTTGTTTATGTATTGTATTTATATAATTAGTCTATTTTCTAAATAAGGGATTCTCAATAAAAAATATGATTTTAATATAATTATTGACTTATACAACTTGAAAAATATTTCATAATGTTCGCGATAATATTTGTCTTTTAACCATTGTAGTCTTATAAATTCATGTTATAGATAAAGAATTAATTTAAACAAGTATAATTTTATTATTACGATCCCATGATGTGTCCTCATATGTATATAATGTTCACATTTATATACCTTATTCATATCGATGCATCATGTAAATATAAATGCACATAATCTTTGTTGTATCCACACTGTATTGGTGCCCTAAATTTTGAAAATTAGTCGTACGGCCGCGTTCTTATTGTGACCTATCGGAGTCCAATATCCGTATTGTGCTTCATATGTGAGGGCTGATTTATGTAATCCTCAGAAAGATTTCAAAGGCAAAAGGAAATAAGTAATGGAACTTCTGCAACATATCTATCACTGTAATGCACACATACTGGTTATTGAAACTGCATTTGTACTTTTCAATGCAAATGCTTCGACAAACACAATATGATATTTTATAGAAGATACCAAATTTAAAAATGAGCCTAGCCTTTTTTCCAATCATTGTTAAAAGAAGGAAACAATACAAACATCATGGTGCAACATATCAAAATCTAGCATTTAACCAAGGTTTGAAATCTCGACCTCTGCATTGGCACCGGTATCTAACAACTCTTTTAAGTGATAGTATCAACAGTTCCAGTGATTTCACTGATTTTGGGTCAGAATATCATTTTTCAGAATTGGTGGCTTAAAAAATTAAAGAATAATTAAATATTTTCTAAAAAACAATGAAGAAAATTAGGAATAATTTTCCATATGTTCTTAACGGTTTATGAAGTTTAGATACATAGATAAGGTTTCATGAATCATTTACAATGAATTAGCTGATGCAAAAGAATTGTGTTATGTGAATCAATATTCTAACATAAATGAATAAACATATAAGATAAATTTGTTTATTGCATATTTACTAGGAAGATTTAGTTGCAATACAATACAACGTGGTATCAAATAGCGGATGATTATGCTATATCGGCAATATCTTATCACGTTGTTAGGTTCGTGATATGATACTAATCCTATAATACCAAATATTGATGGACGATATCGACTGATACTAAAATCCGTTGGCCGATACCTATACCAAGATTTTAAACCAAAGCAATATAAACCGATTATTCGATATTCATTCGTCTAATTATTATTACATCTGCATTAGCTTTGCTTTAATGGCAGCGATCTCATTTAAAAGCTGTCACACTAGAACTAATTTAAACACATTTTTACAAATTTAAAAGTAGTGTTTTTATTTAAGTTTATATGAGTTTATGCTTAATCAATTTTAATATTAATTCAAATCGGACTGGTGGTTAAAACTTTTAGATGCTGTTAAATGTTACTTTTTAACTTTTTTATTTATTATGGATCTATTTACTAATTCATATATTTGTAAGGTTTTCATGTTACATATTTTTATTTTTTATGGTGCAACATGATATTAACGTGTTTTTGTAAACTATGGTATTCACAATATAGGATTTTATTAATGAATTTTGATGGTAGAATTTTATTTTATTTTTTTAATGTTACTTAACTTTAATCAACTAGTTTTGGCCATCAGTTACCCTCAAAAAAAAGTTTTGGCCATCAGTCCTTTTCAGACATATCAGACAGATACAATACCAGTATTGGCTGATACCGACTTTTGAGGTTTGTTATACTCAAATCCAATCTGAGATGAGCAACATAGACTAGCCAATTCTATGAACCCCGACTTTAACATTCACCAAAGAAAGAAAATGAAAAGTAGAAATATCTCACGAACCTTTGCATGGAGCTTTACCATAGGTACTCTTTCTTCAGGCTTGCATAGATCAGACAGTACGGTAGCTACAGACAGAATGACATCTTTTTCCTCTAACTGCAACAGCTGACGATTGTCTGTTGCCGTATTAAGAGAGTCTATGAACAAGGAGAATGTAGCCATGTTATTGTAAAATTATCTAAATTTTTTTTAATTGAATGATTCAAATCATTCTAGATGAATCCTCTTATTAGTTATAAGGGCAGGAAAAGGTAATATGTTTTCCAACTTATGTAACAACAGTTTAGTATAACTATATGCATATTTAATTGCATGCATACAAAAGGTGATTAAAGCAAAACTTAGAGAAGGAAGAATGCAAATATGATTCAAAGACGTCATTCGTTCATTACAGTTATGTGGCATCTTCCTGATGCAAAAGATTGGCCTAACACCATAAAGGCTGACAAAGAGAGAGCAGTGGAGTAGTTTCAGATAAGGGTGAGTGGTATCTTACGCTATGGATTTCTAGTCACCAGATCATTGATCTTGGATGCCAAAACTCAAGCTGGGAATTTTGACAGCATACATGCCTGATAGCAAATGATGTGCTATTCCAACTAATTCCTCAAAAATAAAGGATAAGAGTGAATATATCAGAATAAATATTAAAGAAGTGAATAAAAGCTTTAGAAAAGCAGAACTTTTTTCTATCTTTGGTATGCTGACTGTAAAGCAATAAACAACAAGCAGATATGGAATGCAATTGTAAGCACCAATGTTATCTAGCATATGACAACTTTGATCTACAGCATGGCATGGTACTGAAATATAACACAAACCTTTCATGTCATGTGTTACATCATTCTGTTGCTGATTGGTCTAGGAATGACATCTCTAAAAGGATGCAGTTAAATGGAGCATCAGAGCTCAGGAAACAAAAGGCTTTTAGATATATTTTTAAAAATATCTTACCTAATATAACTAATCTATTTAAGGATGAAAATAATCCAATCAGGTGAACAACCAGAATGTTCTGTATTATTTTGCAGTTATCATAAACATAAGTGGAACTGGAAGGTTACATTAATTATTCTGGCAAATTAAAGAAATTCCATGACACGTATCCTCGTAAACCTGCTGATTCTGATAGAAAAAGGTGAATTTTTCATATCACTAAATATTAACCCTTTAAACTTTAAAAAGAACGTAAAGTGAATGTGTTCAAAATCCATCCGCGGCCGCGGCGGGGGGGGGGGGGGGGGGTTCAGTAAATCCAAAAGGCCGATTCAGTTTCAAAAGTGTGCCAAGAGACATTCTCTAATAGATATGACGAATTGAGATCTTGGGTTCACATTAGAACTAAAATTTGTTCAATATGATTTAGATTTTGGTTAGGTTTATCCAAATGGAGAAATCTAATTGAGAGCCAATTCAGTTCCAAGATGGAGTCAAGGAAGCTACTTACACACACAAAAATATATCACAAGGCAAATGGGTTGGTAGCTACAGGAATGCAAAATCTTCATATTGGCGTTTGCCTTTGACACCATCTTCAGCACAAAATGGATATGATCTTATGCTTTCAACATATGAAGAAATATATTACACGGACACAAGAGCAGAGGGAATTTGGCAACAACTTAGTTGATTTCATAATAACAGCCAGTTGTAAAGCTTTTTAACAAAATTCTCGTGGAACCTTCTAAATATTGCAACATTCCCCGTGATTCTGGGAAAAGGCTCCGAATGAATCTCCTTGATCACTTAAAGGGTGATTAGCTTCCATTAAAAGTAGTTTTAATCTTGGTATTCCTAACATCATACAGTATCTATATATGCATGAATCCCATGAAGTGCTACCTTCCTAAAACACCAAGACTCGTTAACTAGCTACTTAGATAATGTTAGCCAATAGTGGACTAAAATCTTTAGTTTGTACTTTTCTCTTTGAAAAGCTTATAGTGTGCAGAGTAACCTTTGCCTTCTATAATATAATATCACACAAATTTAGTTTGTCAACAGGTTGTTCAGTTGACTAATCAGCTGCAGCATCTAGTCATGAGAGTACTGATACGTGTTGCATATACATGCATATCAGAAACAAGACACATAAATGTTTTCTGTTGAGTTTTGTGAAGGCAGCAGCAAACTACTCCAGCAAGATGACAACACATGGCACTCTCCAAAATAACTTGCATCAATCCTGATATATCTGATATATAAAAAAGCAACAATATCAGCAAATAAGCAATCAAAGGAGTGAACACAAGCATATTCATCTCTGCTTCCGGAAGAAGAAGATAACCAACATGCACATAATATTCACCAGCATCTAGTTGTACAGTGATGTGATTTGTGATAGAATACCAACTGAATCCAACATGGCATTGCCGAGTAATATTTCCTTGGAGGATGACACAACAAAATTAAAAAATTTCAAAAGAATTTAAACTTCCTGATTCAACCTCCTTTCTTTTGAGTTCCTATAAGGACTTTTTTCAATGAACCTAGAAAAGAGTTAAGGACTTAAAACTAAATATTAGGATGGTCCAAAATGCATTCTTCTTAAGACAGTACATAAAAGAATATAGACTTACTAAAATGCCAGCACTAGATAAAGTATACTGTTGTACTACAATTCAACAGAATTGTAAACTACATGCCATCAATACTGCAATAAACTGGCATTATTTTATAATTTATGAGCTCAATAATAGAAACTATAAATATAAAATTATAATAATTTAACTTCTCTTACTTGTCCCAATATCAAACTCCTACTTATATTCACATGAAGTGGTACATGAAGTGGTTGGCCATTATGAACAAAAACATTCCTGAAGGACAGCCAGCCAGATGATGTAATTCCCAATTTGAAAAAAAATAGTGACTGAATCCAACATACCCTTCCCTAAGCATAGGCTACTCACCAGAAAAATAAAATTAAAAAAATAACCATAGGCAATGGGAACTACCTTATATCAACTAAAGGACGTGCATCATTTATGGCAGTTGATTTAACAAAAAATAAAAAGAAGAAGAAACATTCCAAATTCCAAAGGAAAGTGCCATGCGGGTGACAAAGATAAAAAAGGGGTACAAATGATGTTCCGCACGATGCATTACTCTATAATAAACCTAGAAGAACCTATAAGGGTTGAGCACTTCAATTTCCATGTTAGTATGGACTAGCTGCATTCTTCTTAAGATTAGTCCATAAAGGAGTATACACTTCAATTTCCATACACTGATCTGGCAGTCGATTTAACAAAAAATAAAAAAAAGAAGAAACGCTCCAAATTCCAAAGGAAAGTGCCATGCGGTTGACAAAGATAAAAAAGGGTCCAAATGATGTTCTGCATGATGCATTACTCCATAATAAACCTAGAAGAACCTATAAGGGTTGAGCATTTCAATTTCCATGTTAGTTGAACTAGCTGCATTCTTCTTAAGATTAGTCCATAAAGGAGTATACTCTGATTAGTATGCCAAAACCATGTAATTTCATCTGTTACCATACAATGAAACTGTACAATACATGTTATAATACAACATATACAATTTCATTGAGCTCTATTTAAAAACTTTAGATCATAGCGAATTTAACCTTATAAAGCCCAATGCATTAACACATGCTTATACGCAACTCCAATAAGCATGTCCATTGTCCCTACAATACTCACTATAAACATCTTGCAAATTCAAAGCTTCTTATTAGAACTTACATTGGCTCAACAACCTAAAAATGTTAAATGAGAATGTAAACCTAACACGTTAATCAAGTCAATATATTTGTAAATTCGGGGAAATTTCTGCAAAAAAGATCAAGTTTTTCATGCTTAATCTAGTAAGATTCCTTGATAAGAAAGCAAACAAAAAGAAGAAGAAGAAATATTGGATGTAAAATCAAAGCGAGTCATGTTGATTCCATTGCCTAAGCAGTCATACCTTCCAAAGAAACAAAATCATACACCAAACTCCCACAACTTGTTGTATTAGCTTTTTACAAGCCACCGCAAACATAACTCATTGCCTCAGAACACGCGATGCCATAATATTCTGGAAAATGGAAATAACAATAACCCGTGTGACAATTGTACAATGACTTGTTCAGCAATTTGAGGTTGTACAGTTCAAGCATGATTAGGGAATGTTATCAGGTAGTTGACCCCTAGACATACCGCACAAAATTGTTAAATAATAGGTAATTTGTAATTGTTAAGATTAAACCACGTAACTTGTGTAAGAATTAATGTCAAAAAGAGTGGGCTCGTAAATTAGGCCGGTGGGGTTATTAGCTAGCACATGTAGTTTATGCCATGGTAGAAAAATCCACTTGAATTAATGTATGTGGTAAGAGAGGTATTATAAATAGGTAAGGATAGTAGCAAGTAACAGACAGGCCAGAAACTCATCAAGCAAAGCGCAAGTAAATTCTTGTAAACCCCCTCTCCCATCAACAGATTTGTATCAGGTCCAAAATTATGAAACTTCTCCCAATCCTTCTCCAAATTTTACTTCCAATTATTTCTTTTTCATCTTAATCTTGCTTCTTTGTCCATTACACTTCTTACTGCTCTAACAATTTTGGTATCATAGCAACTTATTCCCACCTCCAAATTATCCATAAACTCCTTGTGTCTCATTCTGAAACCAACTTAAAAGGCAGCATCTTCTCCATCTGCACCACCTCTATTCAATTACTCACAAAACCTTGTTCCTATTTTTTACAGTGAAAATTATGATTTTTAGAGTCTCCAAATGAAGAGTCTTTTCATCTCCCATGAATTGTGGGAGCTTGTTGGAGGTGGTTATGAGGAAGCTAAAGATAAGGTAGTACTCATATCTTGGACATAGACCAAACAAAACGAGTAAAAAAAAAAGGATGCAGGAGTGCTTCTCTTCATGCAACAAGGGGTAAGCAAGTCCATCTTCCTGAGAATCATGGCCACCTCCAAATCAAAAGATGCTTGAGAAATTCTCAAGCAAGAGTTCAAAGATTCTACTAAGGCAACCTCAAATCAAGCAAAAATCAGTATGGAGAGATTTTGACACTATATTTATGAAGGATAATGAATCTGTAAAATAACTTTTTGATAGAATTGTTATTATTATTATTCATAGTTTCAAATATTGGCCGATTCCGACATGTATCGGCAAATATCATTTCGGATTTTGAGGTACCTAGTATGAGATTAACCGTATAATATCACCCGATATTTGGGCTGATATTGCCAATATCCCCGATATTGCCGATATTGATGGCCAATATTGCCGATATTTATAGTAAAATATATTGGCTGATATCGAGATTTTAAACCATGTTAATCAAATTAGAAGTTATCAAGATAATATTGAAGGCAAGAAAATTATTAAGAATATATTAAGAAACTTACATCCTATATGGGATCATATAGCACCTGTCATTGAAGAATCTAAAGATTTTTCAAACTTGAGCTTTTTATGGCTTCTTGGAGACATATGAACTCAGAAGAAACATGTCTTTAAATTAAGAGATGGAGCAAGTATTTCAGTCGAAATTGATGTTATCAGACAAGGAGAGAGATAGAGAATGAAGACAAAGGAAGAAGATTTTTCAAAAAGCAACAATATAGGAGAGGTGGTCAATGACAGGAGTTTGAAAACCATGATTGTGCAATAGCAAGAAGGTATCAAAAGAAAATGAATGTTTCTAAACGTATTTTACCTCTTATTGTTTAATTTGTCAACACACACAAGATTGTAGATTTAAATGCACCAAATGAAAAGTTGCAAATGACTCCCAAAAAGATTGTTGGTTTCAACAAAAACAAGATGAAACTCACTACACAGAAACAAATCATTTATTTTACTCCTATTTTAATGCTCTGATACCAAAATTATTGAAGCATACAGAGAGTGCAATGGACAAATAAGCAAGATTAAGGGTGTGTTTGGATTCATGGAAGTGGGAGGAACATGGGAAGTGGGAAGTGGGAGTGGGAAGAGTGGGAGTGTAGTGGGAAATTGTGATTTGTGAAAATAAGTTTTTCGGTGTTTAATTGTAATGTGAAAGTGTAAGTGGATAAATATATTGTGTTTTCCGGTGTTTGGTTAGTAAAGTGAAAGTGAAAGTGAAAAAATTGATCACAAAGTTGACCACAAAATAATATTAAATTAAATATTATTTCTCAAGTGACGTTTTTGAATTGTAATTGTACTGCAAGTGAGATTTACATGGCATCAAAATTTAATGTATTACACTGTAACTTAATACAAGTAAGATTTACATGACCACAAAATTAACTGTAATACTTTAAAAGTGAGAAAATGATAGTGTAAAAGGGAGGTGTAAACGGGAAAAAGGAAAAAGAAATGAGGTTTTTTTCATTTCTCATTTTCGGTTCAAAACGAACAAGGGAAGTAGGAAATGAATTTCCTCACTTCCTATTTTCCTCCCACTTACCTGAATCCAAACACGCCCTAAGGTGACAAGGAAATAATTGAAAGTGGAATTAAGAGAAGAATGAATAAGTGTTATTAATTTTGGATTTGACACAACTTTGTTAATGGGAGAAGGGACTTACAAGAATTTTACTTAGGCTTTGTTGGATGGGTTTCTGGCTTATGTGTTGCTTGCTACAAAATTCACATATTTATAATATTTCTTCTACCACATACATTAATTCAAGAAGACTTTTCTACCATTGTATGAACCACATGTGCAAGCTAATAACCACACCAAACTACTATTACTAGCCAACTATTTTTTTACATTAATCTTACACACCACATGATTTGATTCTAGAAATTACAAATTACTTATTTACATGGTTTGAAATGTTGAAATTGGAATTGGAATCGGCCGCGTAAATTGGGAATCAGAATCGGCCATTTCAACTCGGTTATATCGGTCTCGGCCAAAAAAGTTTAAAAAAAATAAGTAAAATTGTTTAAAATTTTGTTCAGCAAACTAATATCATTTTGACAATTTTTTAGAATAATTAAGTAACCAACAACAAGCAGCAACATCAAAAGCAGCAGCAGCAACACAAGTAACAACACCAAAAGCGAGGAGGAGGAACATAAGAAGCACAGAAGAACAAGCACAAGCAGCAACAGTAAAAGCTAGAGCTAGCAGAACAAGGAGCAGAAAAAGCAGAGAAGAAGAAGAAGAAGCACAGATAGAGCCAGAAATTCAAGCAGAAATAGCGCAACAGCCTAAACAATAAGAAAATAAGAAAAAGGACTAGCCCGAGTGGAAGAAAAGGAGGAAGAACCCCAAAAAAATGCACAATCTATAACCAAAAAATCGAAAGTTTCACTTACCGGAGGAGAACGCTGCCGCCGAAGAGAGAGCTAGTCGTCGTCTTCGAAAAGCTTCACAGAAGCGAGTGCTAGATCCAAGTTCATGATCACTGCTGTTTGGGGTTTGGGGGAGTGCGATTGGGTTTTGTTTTCCAATTTTTTCCCTTTGTTTCGCTAAAGCGAATTGTGTTGTTCCAGAAATTTCAGCCGACATCAGTATCGTGTCAGTCAAAATCGCTGGTACAAACTAATACAAACCAATACACACTTCGTAACAACGATTTTAAACCTGCATACTGACTCTGATTTTGTGGCCCTGATACAGTATCACGTTAGGCTGATTCCATTTCAATACGACCGATATTTATCGGAATCGGCCAATGTTTTTCTCAAAGACAAAATCAAGATGCTAGAAATACAACAAGTTGCAAGTATGATGACAATGGACACAACTATTCTCATGCCACCAAAGGTTGGAAACATCAACATTGAGATGACAGTATAAATGTGGCACTGAAATTCTTTATCTTGCATCTCAAGAACCTTTAATTCATGTCCTAGATCCACAGCTGCCTCCACACTTGAGCACAACTCCTGGACAAGATAACTCTCCCGGAGAAAGTTAATAAGAGATGCACAAGCCCATTCTTTTTTTTGCTTTGTTTTGTTTTGTTTTCTTTTCTTATATGAATGGTGGATGGAAGATGTGGTGCATGGTAAATTGTTTTTATTCCTAAATCTCTTGTATGATTTAACTTTCTTAAAGACATAGGAAGTGGTAGAGATTTTGTTTAGTAACTTGCACTTGCAAGTCTACAATCTTGATTTACTGAAAGCCATATGAAGTGGTAGAGAGAATTTGTTTAATATCTGGACATAATGAAATGGCAAAGTTAGTGCTAATTTCATGCCTCTGCATCTTCACTCCCATCCTTCCCATATACAAAAATATATCATTTATGTCATTGGTGACCTTATCATTATCAGCCTACTTGAGAGTCACTGGATCTTACATTGACACTGAATTCCCCATCCATTTATAATTGCCAATCTGTTGCATTTTCTTTTTTTCCTTGTCTCTTCTTACTTCTCCGAGTTCTCCAATCGTAACCAGTCTATGTTACCCGATTATCGCCATTCGTCCCGTCCTATTGACATCCACCTAAGCATAACAGAAGGCCTTCAGTAACTTCAACTTCTCTTGGATTTTAGTTTCTTTTTCACTGTATAAAATTTTGTAATGCCATTACATCTGGAATTAAAATGGCCAACAAAGCACAGTGTTGACCTTAAGAAAATTTTTTTTCCACTTAATTTATTATGATTATTCTAGGCATGTCTGCTAAAATGATTTAGCGGCTCAACATCATGACCTCATTACTTTGTGGTAGAAGTACATGTAGAGAAAGTAAAAGAATTTTAAGTCAAAGACAATAGAAACAGTCTCCAAGTTGGATAAAGTCAATTTACTCTAGAAAGCTCCTCCTTAACGGTATGAGAGCCCAACGTTATAAGATATAAGCCCACTTGAAATCCAGTGTTTCGAAAATTGTGACAAAGGTCTAGTTACCCCCCGAAATGTTAAATACTTGGATTTATGTTTGTTAGCTGTGAGATGTTGGATAAGATCATGAAACCAATGACTAGTTTGTAGGTGTTTGTTGGACCCAATGAATGAAGGATCAAACATGACGGAGAGATCGTTAAGAAGTTTAGAGGTGCGTATAGTTCAACATTCAAATGACAATTTAAAATAAAAGGCACGGTAAATATCAGGGCCCCAAGATCCAATGGCTTGAAGTTTTTCTCTAGTACTAGGTGTTCCTAATCCATTATCAAGGCTTGACTTTGCTACTCCCCAAATCGCTTATCTTAATAGCCAGTAGACTTAGATCATTGTCCATTTAAAATATCATGAGATCCTAATTCCGCCGTCTCGTGACTATTCAAAACCATTAGCTTGTAACCCTACTGTATCCTTAATCTATTAAGAATCATAAAACCCTATATTTGTTTTGTCCCTTTGTTTCACTAAATTATATCATACCATTTATAAAACTGAACACATGGGCTTAAAACAAATCAATTTCTAAACTTCACAAATGAAAGAGCAATTTGCACATGTTCTAAAAATTTTGTTCCTATTAGTAATTAATATCTACAGAAAAGAGGATATGCATGTACATATGTCTCTCTGTGTGAGTAGATCTACAGATACATCGGTATATAGATCTCAGCCAAAAGTGCGGCAATCAGAATATGACAATCAAAAACTTCAGTGAGTTCAGCAAAACCAATGCATATGAAAATCTAGACTGCACAATGAAATCTTACTCTTAATTACGTAATCACCTTAATAACTTTCATCAGAAAAAGGAATGTAAAGAGTAGAATATTTTAAATCTTACTACATATACTGACCCAATGGGCAGAGTGTCATAGATAACCTCCAAACTTCTGAGTTTATAACATCAGGAGGGGGTTTAACATGGCATTTTGGCATTCACCCAACAAAATACAATGTGCACATAACATGTATAAAGCCTCCCCTTAGAGCATTATAATCCAATTGAAGTCCAGAATAATTATAATCAATTATTTCATATAAGAATGACCAAATATGCTGGTCTAAAATTCTTGGACACATTCATACGTGCAATTCTGCCGATAGTTGGTCCCTTTGCAGTTTGTTTCACTGGATACCTTCAAACCTACCTTATAAACATAAGAAAAACTGACTTCAGCCACTCAATTTCACTAATTAATGAATCCAATCAAGCGCTGCCCAAGCATGAAAAAAAAATACTCAGATTCACTTCGCCAACATGTATTTCTCTCCAAATTATAACATGGAATTTACAATGTTGACCTTGAGGGAGACTCATAAAAAGCTTTTCTTGGTGATCATACATCCCACGGGAAAAATGCTAACCTAAGAAATTGGAATAAATATCATCAGTTCAGCAAACAAAGATCATGAGGAAGGCCTGATATGGCTTTCACTGATCGTCATATATCCAACAGAGGAAGGGCTAACCTAAGAATTTTGCATATAAATATAATCAGCTCAGCAAACCAAAATCCATAAAAATCTACAATTTATATAGAATGAAATATACAAAAAAATTGATCAAATAACTGCATGCAAGCTCTTGAATCTTCATAAACATACAAGATCTAGTTTTATTAATTCATGTCAAGTCAAATAAAATCTCTAATGCTATCAATCATCAAAAACCCATAAATCTTGTCAAATTACCTCGAATTCATCTTCTCATGTTCAATTTTTCTAATCAAATCATAAGCAATGCCACTATTTTAATCATCATAAATAAAACAAGCAAACAGAATTAAAAAAGTAAAATTAATGTTGAGATATATACTGAAACCCTTACTCTACCCAATCATCAAGAAACTCAAAAAAGAAATTTCTACAATCAGAAAGGTAAACAGCCCACAATAACAAAAAAGAACTTAGAAGACTTACCCTTATTAACCAAAGAAGGAGTGAAAAAAGATGTTAGAAATAAATATACCTGATAGCCCAGCTGATCCAGGCTTTGCCATTATCCCAGTGGTAAGAGCATAATTTCCAACCACATCCATTTCTGGCAAACTCACTATTTCCTTCTTCCTAGCACCCACACAATCATCAATCAACTCATTTTCATTTCCCTTCCTATCTTCATTAGCTGAGAGCTGCAATTCCCCATTTTGCACTTCAAATGCATCAACAACAGGATCTGGATGATTCCTTTGAGGACCAGAAGCAAAGATCGACCTTGATGGCAACAAGAAATAAAACTTCAAATCTCCCATCTGTAGCAGATCTTGAGAACGCAACTTCACTGAAGGGGTCCCAGGCAAGTATACGACCCCTTGAACAAGGCATCCATTCTTCCCAATGACATCAAGGGCAAAGTGCTGCCCTTCAAAATCATAAAAGATTCTTGCATGCTGGCGGGATATGTTCATCCCACCACCAAGGCTCTTGAGGTCAACATCTACTGCAGATTTCTTGCTACTTCGGCCTAGAATTATGGAATAGGTTTGCATGTAGTATTCAAAGTTTTTTCCTTGTAGCTTGGCAAAACCGGCATCTACTATGCCGCTGGAAGTGGTGGCGTTGCCTCTGACCTTAGCCATAGAATGACTATCTAGATGGAGAGAAGGAGAAAGAGAGAGAAAGCTCAGGGGAAAGGTGCCTGGACTATCCCTCTCTTGGTTTTATCGCTTGTTTGGACTTGGAGTTGCTTGTAGTCTCTTTTCCGTTTCAATTTTGTTCTTAGGTGAGTTGTCATGCACATTCCCCATCAAATTTTTGGAAGAGAAATTAATACCTTCTAACCTTCTATTTATCTTTTAGTAAGTGCAATTAATGCAACATAACGCTAAATCATTTCCCCAAAGAACAAATGTTCATGGAATTAATGGCTTAAAAAAAGGTTTAATCTTTGCCCAAAAATTTAATGAGAAAGAGTTACCCATTTGGTATCTCTTCAAAGTTGAGGGAAAAATACACTAACCATGAACATTGCACACTCCCTTCAGGGAATTGTGCATTGAACATAACAAACAAAACTACTATGCATTGAACCTAAAGGAGAAAACAGTGGACATCAAAAGTAAATATAAAAAAGGGTACATCGAGTACAAGAATATGCATGAACTATGCAGTATCTTAGGTAGAGGTGTTTGCATGCATAAACTATGTGCCTCTCAAGGTAGAATTGTCTATTATCCATACATTTAATGTGCACAAAGCATTATCAGTCACAAGTTCTTTTTCATTTTCTCAAATTTAAAGTGATATACAACCAAAGGAATGTCATTATGCACTTCTTTCTGGTGGAACCAACATATCTGCCAATCATCACCATGGTGAATGTTCAGTGACATTCAGGATAATTTGCTTTTCCTGTGTGGTAAGATTCATGTCTATTGCAACAGTGATTTGGCTTATTTTTGAGAAATGCATTGAATGGGATGCACCCATGGGTTGTACTAAGTAGGATGCTATAGCTGCCCAAGGACTCCAAACAATCCTCTCTACATGCATGGGCAGCAAGGTCCTTATGTGCATGCTAGAGCTCCCCAAAGACACTGAATGATCTTCTATGCAAGTACGGGCGGTAAGCTATGGTTGTCCAAAGTCTCATTCTGCATTTGCTTGTGTGTAGTCATGAGTGCACGAGGCTATCTTTCCGAATCCTACAGTTCTGTTTGAGTTTCAAGATATTCTCTTTAGTTCTCACACCAGTGTATCTCTAGGGTTTCAAAAGAGATCTCAAGAGCTCCCTTAAACTACTTTGGTTCCCATAAATGACCGAAGTTTCATAGGCCTGACCCGACATACTTTCTCGAATTAAATTGTTACAGGATGAAAATGTAAAGTCAGCCTAAATTTAAAAGTCAAAATTATTCTTACTAGGATTAGTAACTACTCTTAAGTTAACAGAAGAGATGGTTGTTATGCCCCCCAAAGAAGCAGAAAGTCCCATATGGGTATTTGCTAGAAGAGCCATATAATAATTCCAATGAATTTAAGAATTAATCGTAGCTAACATTAACTATGGAAAAAAAGAGGGGAAAAAATCTATAGTTAAGTGTTCTCAGGCAAAAGCTATTCAGGATGAGTGACCCTTTGGGAAGCCTCACTTAGGAAAGCATTATAATGGCACAGAGAGACATATGTACAATGTACATAGCCATTGGAGATGCAGATTGACACTGGAAATGGATGTCGATGATAAATAATATCAATAATGACACTTTATATACATTTGTAGTAATTATTAATCTTATACTACTACAGTCATATGCTTGGAAATATAGGTCATATCCAAGAAGGGTCTGAAATGGGGAGATAAAAAAGAAGTCTTCAACAATGCACAAAATGTAGATGAATGCATAGTATCACAAGAAGTTGGTCAATTGATGAAGTAAGGGACCGCAGTTAAACCCTAGAAAAAACTCTGTAGTTTTTAAAAGTATTCAGGTTACTTTTAGCGGTTTAACATAAACTAGGCTACTATAAAACTGGTTATTATGGTTTAAGTAGGATCCAGATAAACTTCTTTATGTGTGTGAGTGTATACGTGTCAGTATCCATTCACAAAGAGATATGTGGGGACTGATAAGATCAAGCTTGAGGATATTCCTAAGTTAGAACTAAAAGTCTTACTTAAACTTTCATCATATCACAGCTGACTAGCTTGTTTACGCAATTATATCAAAATCTCACTAAAGAAGTAGGCATTGAGAAACTTAGAGCCATGAAAGAAGCAATATTAGAAAATCTAAAGCTCCCACATTATCTTTCGATAAATGTATGAGAAGTATGAATCACGACACCATTATATTGACATTAAACTATGCGCCATTCATCGGGTAGATTTCATAAATAAAATCTTTTGACATCTTGTGACCATCTTTCATCGACTCTCAGCGGGGGGCATCAATATGTGAGAAGGTATAATAAAATCCTATTTTGGTTGATAACTAAAATTTCATAATAATATTAATAACCTTCACACTGGTAACATTCTTCAAACTCAACTATTGAAGGCAAATGAAAAAAAAAATTTCAATAGAGCAACAATGTGATTTTAAAAATGATTACCATTATCTGTTTGAGGTCACAAGCGAAACAGAAACAATGATGGCAGAGTCACACATTGCATTTCTCTTACCAGCCCTATAATAGACTGATAGAGTCAGATACATCACATCACATAGTGACAAAGACAACTTCTAGAAACAACATGGTGGTAAACACCTTTTATCTTCATTAAGAAAGAAAGTTTCACAGAATTACTGACAAAACTAAGATCTAATATTATGCGAGATGAGTTTCTGATGCCGTAGACTATAACCCTTTCTTGAGACACGATCAGGAAATCCAATATGTAAGCGGAAACAATTCCACCAAATCGTACCTAGAACTTAGATTCTGTTGGGAGTGATCTTCAAGCATTGATGGATGAGCATAAATCCATGAAAGCAAATGAAGAATATGATTAAACACTTATTTTGAAACCTGAGATAGCACGATATATATAGGAACACACAATATAAATAGTTTTTTTTGCTCTTAGGCATTTTGGAGTTATGGAACTAACTTTAACCACGAAATATTACGAATTGATAAAGACGAGCTTCACTATACTGTAAATGTGACTTCCATTGTTTTTTTTTTCAATGGAACTTCATGATGATCCTTAGAGAATCAGAGATACTTTAGAAAGAATGTTGAATTCAGCTCCCCATTCTGATTATGCTGAAGTGATACATAGTGATCCTAATGGTCATACAGAGCCATTAGAATCTCCATTATCATGCAGGTCAGGGAATACTGTCGTATTATCTAATGCACACGTAGAACTATTAGAACCGTCATCATCATGAAAGTCACGTGATACCCATGTGCTTTCTAAAGGGACACAAAACGATTAAAATCACCTTTATTATGCAAGTCAGGGATACTATTATGACATTTAAAGCCAAAACAATTGGTGCTATTCTTTTGATGACGATGAGGATTATGACTTTGGGGATTTTGAATCATATGATGCTGAAATGATTAGTGATGAGAAAGTAAACACACAACAAGGAATATTATGCTCCAAGCTTCAAGAGTCTAAACTATGAAGCATATTTCTTTTCCAAGTGTATTCCTTTTCCCAGTAGCGAAAGGGGATATCTCGTTGCAGGAATTTATTTCCTTGAGCCCACGCTTTTTAGACTGTTATCTAGGAATTGAAGCTAACTTCAACCAAGAAATGTTAGGAATTGATACAATGGATTCTTCATGCACGTGAGGTTTTCCCTTCCCCCCCCCCCCCCCCACCTCTTTCCATGAGAGGGGGTGGATGATTGAGATAATCGTACATTGAGAGGTTTTCCCTTCATTGGTTTAGGTCTATCCATCTACCAGATTGGAGGAAGAACAGATTAGGCTCCCATCATTGATAAATAGGAAAGGAAATTGCAGACTGGAAGGGTAAGACCTCTCACTCGACAGTCGCATCACTATTATCAATGGGTTGTTTGCAGCTCACCCTCCTTACCAAATGTCTTTCTTTAAGCTGAAAAGAATATTCTACGAAAAGGTTTCAACCCTGAGGAAAAAGGCTACCCACTGGGTAATTGGGGTAAGATTACATGTAAGAATCTGAAGGATTGAGAGTTGTGAACCCCAAGAGATATTATGAGCCCTTATTTTTAAGAATTGTTGTGCATAATATAGCATCAATGGTGAAGAATATAAGACTTATTGACAAATACAGAAAAATCAAAGGTTAACAATTTGGCCATAAAAGGGGAAATGGCTATCTTGGTGTTAGAAAGGGGTTGCTAATGTGTGAGGGCTTTTTGCAATCTAAGAACAAGATCTTATGTGGGAAGAAAAAATCTACACAGTTCAAACCCAATTTGTATTAAGTTTGGAATCCTGTGTTGAAACTTTTTGGTGGTTTAGGTTTCGGACGAATGTGAATTTGATCTTATTTCTTTATTGAAATGGGTCACTGATGCACAAAAAGGATCAAGATAATCTTTATATGTACTTTCGTTTGTTAATTCCAGCAAACTACACAAATCTCTGACTCTACAGCTAGCTCTTTCTGAAAATATAAATGAAGCAAAAGAAAATCTCATTTATATCATCGTGAATCGAACACTGATTCTGATAATAATCAAAAATAATAAAAGTTAAATGCAGAAAGAATTTACTAACCCACCATATTATTCGAAAAATAAATAAATAATTCACTGAGACGTATAAAATTCAATGCCTCAGATTTTCTCGCAGGAAAGCTAGTTACCCAAGAGCCCAAGAGTCGCCGGTACCGGAGGAGCTTGGTGGCAGTTGCGTAATTTTGGTTATCAAATATATTCTTCCCGCCAACCCAATCTCGTACCGTCCCACAAAAACCCTAGCTGGCATTTTGGGTTGGGATCCGAATCTGAGTTGCGCCTCTTCCATCTGCTCAAATTTCTCACTTCTGCACTCCGTAGCCCCCCTCCCCCCTTGTATCATGATGGCAAATCAAAACTCTTCTTTTTCATTTCTTTTCCTATTAAACTTTTCTTTTCATTTTTCTTTTTTTTCTTTTACCGTTTTGCTTTTTTGGGACCAAAGCAGTTGGCTTGACTTGAAATGGACAAATTTTACATAATTTTCTAATAATTTTTAATTTTCAACTAAGTCGTTCTTCTCCCTACTATATTTTAAGCAGAAATGGCACACAACCAGCCGGCCTCACGTGCGTGGCAGGCTAGTTGCGTGGGCGACCACGTGTTTACCCTTTTTGTCATTTTTTTTATGTGGATCCTGCAAGCAGCGAGGGGGCCTTTTCTATCACAATCCAAATAACATAGGAATATCTTCCCCCTCTTCATACAATTCAAACAGAAATATTGTATGAAGAGGGGGAAGATATTCCTATGTTGTTTGGATTGTGGTAGAAGAGGCCCTCTTTCTCCAGCTCAGCGCTAAACTGGTGTTGAGCTGGAGGAAGAAGGGGTGCTCTCTCTTCAGTCTAATTTTGAGCTGAAGAGAGAGGAAGTTCGATGATCTAGGCAGTTATATTATTCTCTACTCTCTCTCTCTCTCTCTCTCTCTCTCTCTCTCTCTCTCTCTCTCTGTGTTATGTAGAGAGATATTTCTCCCCCTCAGCTCTCCTCATCACCTCTCCCTCCAACTGCCACCCGCCATCTCTCTCTCGCTCCTGCATCAACACTATCATCGTTGATCTGCTTTTGGCGATCGGAGGTGGGTTGGCTCTAGTTCCTCTTAGCTTAGATCTGGTCGTTGTGTCCCTCTTAGTCCCGATCGTCGCCTTGACCCGTCTTGGCTCTGGTCCTTGTTGTTCGATCTCGGATCTCGTCACCTTGGTCCCTCCTGGCCCCAATCGTCGCCTAGGTTACCTTGGTCCCGCTTGACTCTGTTCCTTGTTAATCGAGCTACCTTGGTCTCTCTTGGCCCCGATCCCGCCTTGGTCCCTCTTGGCTCTGGTCCCTGTTGCTCGATCTCGTCCTCTTGGCTATCGCCTTGGTCCCTCTTTGCCCAATCATCGCCTTGGCCTCCTTGGTCTCTATTGGATCTGGTCCATGTTGCTCGATCTCATCGGAAATGATCGGAGCTCCTCATTGACCTCGCTCTTGGCCCCAATCAAATCGCGTTGCCAGAGGTCGGTTCGCGTTGCTCCCTTTTTGTCATTTCTTGTCCCCTTGCTCCCTCTAGGCCTCAATCTCCTCGCAACGCTAGCTACTGTCGTTCGATGTAGTCCATGTTAATGCATTCTCGTCGCCTACGTACCTTTTGGCCCTGATCCGGTCGCACCAGCTGGAGTTTGGTTCTCGTCGCTCCCTGTGAGTATTTTTGACACTTAGCTAAATTTATTATGTGGGTTAATTATTACTTTGTCTGTGTATTGAGAAAGTTAATGGTTTGTTGCGCGCTGAACCAAGTGATTAAGAAATTTATGTTCGTATCTGAAATGAGAGATTTTTGAATTGACAATTGAGTGAGTTTTTTTATCAAAATCTAGAAATTTATCAAATTGGTTGTTTTAAATTATTTTGAACTCCTAAAATTTTAAGTTATTATTGTTTTATATTAATTTTGTATTATTACTATGTGTGTGTTTGTATTTGTGTTTGTGTGTATGTGTGTTGGGTGTGTGTGTGTCTGTGCGCGCACGTGCGCATCTGTTTGTGTGGGCGTGTGTGTATTATGCTTCGTCTTTGTGCGTGTATGTGTGATTGTATAAGTATTTGTCCCCCCCCCCCCCCCCCCCCCCCCCGGTGATTTGTTTATGCATGTGTGTCTGTTTGTGTGTAAGTTTGTTTGTATAGGTAAATATTAGTTATGAAAGAAATATTAGTAGAATAATATTATAGAAATATTAAATATTAGTAAATAAATATTAGTAGAATAGTATAGTAGAGATATTAAATATTAGTAAATAAATATTAGTAGAAAAAACTCTATAAGATAATGAAATATATATATATTAGTTTAAAAAATGTAAATAAAAAAATATAAACTAAAATTTCTTAAGATAAAACTATTTTGATCACAATAGTTTTCATTTTCATAATCAACTTACAAATATATGTGTTCTTTTTTTAAATTTTATTGGAAGAAGCTTCTCTGACATGAGAAGAATGGATCCAATTGATGGGTTATCTGAAGACACTATAACTGCTATTTCTTCGTACTCATTGCAACAGTTATTGTGACATGTTGTATTATCTTTGATTGGAGAGATGAGCCTATCCCTCGAGAGCTGAGTCTTGTGAGGAACCTATTGCGTGAAGCACACATGCACCGATTATTCTTTAGGGAGAAACACATACATATGACTATCTTAGGATGGATAGAGGTCAATTCTTTAATCTTGCTAGAATGTTGTGTAATGGTGCAAGCTTGAGAGGCACACATTTCGTGTCTGTTGAAGAGCAACTTGCAATGTTCATTCATATCATAGGCGCAATTAGAAGAAATAGGTTGTTAGTCTCCACTTTATACGGTCTGGGAAGACTGTTTCAAGATACTTCAATGTCGTTGTGAGTGAAATCTTGCCTCTATCCCTTTGTTAATAAAGAAACCCAGAGGTGATATGGCAGAAGTGATACTTAATAGGCAACTTGGTTCCCTTACTTTCAAGTATACTAAATTATGAACTTAAAACAATCCGTACAACTTCAACTCTTCTGACCAAAGAAATTTAAATTGTTTATTAAACTTTTATTCGTATATAGATTGCATTAGCATGATGGATGGTACACACATCGATGCAACAGTATTGGGAGCATAGTGGCTTGGTTTAGAGGTCGCAAGGACCGTCCAACACAAAATGTCCTCGATGTTGTAACATCAAACAAGCAATTTTATTACGTTATGATTGGTTGGGAAGGATCAACTCATGACTTTCCTATGTTAAAGAGTGCACCGGCGTTGCCCCAACCCAAAGGCCTTCAGTTACTGAGAGGTATTATAAATAATTGAAATTGGTCATATAAATTTATGATAATTTTGTATAACTAAGAACTTAAAATTTTTTTCTTTGTAGATAAATATTACCTATGTGATATTGTGTACACTACCATGCCCAGATTCATTGCTCCATATCGTGGCGTAAGATACAACTTAAAAGAGCAACTGGGAAAGGAGCCCTTGAACTGTTGAGAGCTTTTCAACCTCCGTCACTCTCTATAATCCAAAATCAAGTGTGCATTTGGTATCTTGAAAAATCAGTTCAAGATACTTCGGTGTCCACATGATTTTCCTTATGACGCAAGTCAAAATTGTTATTGCATGTTGCATAAGACATAACTATATCATGAAAGTGGACCACGATGATCGATTCATAAAAGAGGATGTAAATTTTGATAAGAAACCATAGGAGGTTTTTGAGGAGAAAGTGGAGTTGAGCGTAACAAACATGACCACCCAGCAGCAAAAAAAGGGTAACAAAGTCTGGTTAGAAAAGAGAGACAAATTAGCTAAGAAAATGTGGGTGAATTATCGTGCAGAGTATCGCGGAGGGGATGCAACAGAGATAGGCTTGCCTGATTAGTTGTTACTATTTATGTTAAGTTATTTGGAGTATGAACTTCAATGCGTATACTACGTGCATCGCTTCATCTTATTGACTACTAATTGGTTGTATCACATTAGTTATTGTTGTTTATTGATTATGTTTCTGTGACCAAGGACTTGTTAATTGTTAAATTTTAATTTTGCTGCAAATATTTAAGCTTGTATTGGCTATTGTTACAGGACAATGGATCACATAGAGAAATTAGCATTTATAGGTGTAGGAGATTATCAAAACTCAACTCCTACATCTCCCTCTACCCCAATGACATCTCAAAAGATTCCTCCTAGTTTTTAACTTGTAAATATGAGTGTTGGGAGAGACCACTCTGAATGGATTCTTACAAGTCATATATCTGATGTCTCTAATGAAATCACCTAGAGGGGGGGTGAATAGGTGAAAATACTAATCAATGTACAATTTAAGAATGAAATGATGCAACGATCACTCAAAGTAAGATTAGAAGCCGGATACCCCGTGAAGGGCTCTGAACTTCTTCCTCGTGATTCCTCTAAATAAAAGTTTGAGGTGCGCAATGCAATCTTATAATGAGAGTATAGATCGACAATATGAGAATGAATGAATAGAGAGTAAGAAACACAAGTAAACCAATCGCAAACACAGAGATTTGTTTCGAGCTATACGTCCCCGCCTTCACCCAGAAGGATTTCCGATCCACTAGAATTTTCACAAAGGATTACAATCACTAGGGAGTACCCAACTCCTCAATCACACTCCTCTAATCTAGAAGTAGTGTAGCCACAAATACAATAGTCACTTGGTGATCGAAGACCACAAGCTCTCTTTTGAAAAACTTTTCTTTACAAAACCCTAGAGAATAATATGTAGGATGAAGCTCAAGGTTTGTAAGTGAAAATAAAACAGAGTAGAAGAGAGATTTGATTCAAAAACTTCAGAAATAAATCAGAGATTAGAGCACAAAAACTGAGAGTAAAAACTTCTTTCAAAAATACTCAAACTTTGAATTCTTTGCAAATGTTGTTGTGATTCCCTCCTCAACCCCAACCACCCTATTTATAGGATTTAGATAGGGATTAAAGGGTAAATGTTTATTTTGACTAATCAGAATATATGACTCTAAATCAGCCTAAAACCACGTTTTAAGATTAAATTAACGTTTAAAACATGTTTAAAAAACTAGCCGTTTTGCAGAAAAACTAATCACGGTCGATCGGTTTTCAAAAATTTCTGACCGTTGGCTGACCCCGGTCGACCGTCCAAACAGAGAGTTTGGATCAGTCAGTCGATCGACCGCTCGGTCGACCGTCATGGGGTCCGGTCGAACGCCCGGTCGACTGGGGAACGTGCACACATACACACCCCCATGGGTCAGAACTACGGTCGACCACGCGGTCGACCGATCTGACCTGTAATAGAGCCGGTCAACTGCTCGGTCGATCACAACAGGTCATAAGTGAAATCTGAGTTAGAAATGATTTGAAGATATGTTATATTCAAAAGGATTTTTGTAAAGTCTTTGTAAAATACAATAGGCTAAGTATATGCATACTGAAATAGTACTTCAAAGTATTTAAACAAGAGTCAAAAATAATCTTTTGAAAACGCGTGCAATTTTGTGTGTGTGGGGTATTTTGAGCTTCAATACTATATACTATTCTTTAACAAACTAACAACATAAAGATTTATAGGAAGGCGTCTCTGAACTGTGTTGCTTAGCCAGAGTCTCCACTCCTATGAGTGAGAGTCCTCTTGCGCCATCAACCTTGCAACATGCTTTAGAATGCTTGGACCATCAAGACTTGTACGAACCTGAAATTCATTTTAGAATCTCTATTAGTATCAAATAGCTTTTATATGGTTTGTTATCGTCAAAATGCATAAAATGGAGAGTGTAACCTTTAGGCCAGCAATCTCCCCCTTTTTGATAATGACAAAATATATAAGCTATAACACAATATATAGAAGGGAGGTAAAGTCACCCCCTCAAATAATTCTATATTAAACAAGTATACTATACTAAAGCATGAAACCATAATGAAAGAATAAACATGAAAACATATTCTTTATATCATAATGAAAAAACATGAAAACATATTCTTTGATATAAAACAAACTTATTATTTGAGAACATAAACACAAACACAAACACAAACATAAACACAACATTATAAAGACAAACATATTTCTCCCCCGTTTTGTCATACATCAAAAAGGAATATATTAGTATGAAAACATATTCTTTAGTCAATAACACAAACATTAGTTCACCACATATAAAGGAAAATCTATTGAAATCAAGTGGTTTAGTGAAAATATCGGCAGGTTAAAATCAGTAGAAACATAATTAATATCAATATTACCTTTCTCAAAATGATCTCTAAGAAAGTGATATCTAATCTCTATGCGCTTGGTCTTACTATGTTGATTTGCATTCTTAGTCATATGAATTGTACTAGTATTATCACAAAATATTTTAATATGATCATAATACAAATCATAATCAAGGAGAGTATATTTCATCCAAAGGACTTGAGCACACATGCCCCAGCCGCAACATACTCCGCCTCAGCAGTTGAGAGGGCTACCAATTTTGTTTCTTGAAAGACCATGAAACAAGACAATTACCGAGAAATTTACATGTTTCACTAGTACTCTTCCTATCCACTCTACAACCCGCATAGTCGGCATCCGAAAAACTCGTCATTGAGAATTGTCCGGTCTTCGGATACCATAGACCCGTTCCTATAGTGCCCTTAAGGTATCGAATAATGCGTTTTACCGCAATCAAGTGGGATTCTTTAGGACAAGATTGAAATCTAGTATAAAGACACACACTAAATATAATGTCCGGCCTACTAGCTGTTAAATACAACAAACTACCAATCATGCTTATATATAATCTTATGTCTACTCTTACCTTGGTCATCCTTGTCAAGCTTAGTTGTGATAGCCATAGGAGTGTTGCAAGTTTTTGAGTCTTTAAGTCCAAGCTTCTTGATGAGTTCCTTAGTGTACTTGACTTGACTAATGAAGATCCCATCAGTCCTTTGCTTGATTTGGAGTCCAAGAAAAAAGTTCAATTCACCCATGAAAGACATCTCAAATTCATATTGTATATATGATTCAAACTCCTTGCAAAGTAATTCATTAGTAGAACCAAAGATTATATCATCAACATATATTTTTACAATAAAAATGTCACTACCAACATGTTTAGTAAATAATGTGGTATCTACTTTGTCCTTAACAAAATCATTTAATAAAAAAAGTAGAAAGTCTTTTATACCAAGCTCTTGGAGCTTGTTTTAAACCATACAATACTTTGTCTAGTTTGAAAATAAAATTTGGATGTATATGATCAACAAAACGGGGGGTTTTTTAACATATACCTCCTCTTCAATAAAGCCATTTATAAAAATGCACTTTTTACATCTATTTGAAAAAGTTTGAAATTTTTATAGGATGCATAAGCTAGTGTGATCCGTATGGCTTCTAACCGTGCTACGGCTACAAAGGTCTCCTCAAAGTCGATTCCTTAACTTGGATGTAACCTTAGGCCACTAACCTAGCCTTATTCTTAATAACATTTCCTGACTCATCCAACTTGTTCCTAAAATTCACTTGGTACCAATTGTTGGTCTATCATGGGGTCTAGAATAAGATACCAAACTTGGTTGCGCTCAAATTGATTAAGCTCTTCTTGCATAGCAAGCAACCAATATGAGTCACCTTCTACTTCGAGGATGTTTTTGAGTTCAATATGGATATGAATGCATAATGCCCACACAAATCATGGAGTTTGGAGCGAGTGGTTACCCCCTTTGATACATTACCTATGATGAGATCTTTGGGATGATTTGTAGCATATCTCCAATCTTTAGGAAATGATTGTGATGGTTCCACTTCATCATCCTTTTTAACTTTACCATTTGGTTCTTACTTGTCTTCTTGGATGGATGAGTCCTTCAAGAATATTTTCTCCATATCTCACCTAAGAATCAATCTCTACAACATTCTTAACAAATGTATTAGATTCCTCATTCTTCAATTGTAAGAGATGATTTATTGAACACTCTATATGCTTTGCTAGTACTAAAATAGCCAACAAAAATTGCTTCAAAAGTCTTAGCATCAAATTTGCCTAAATTATTTTTGGTGTTCAAAACAAAACATTTGCATCCAAAAACTCTAAAATACGAAACATTTGATTTTCTCAAATGATAGATTTCAAAGAAAGTTTTGGAAGTATTTTTACACAAGTAAATTCGGTTCGATATATAGCATGCGGTGTTTACGGTCTCGGCCCATAAGTATTGAGGGAGCCCGTATTCACTTATCATGGTCCTAACCATTTCTTGAAGAGTTCTATTCTTCCGTTCAACTACTCCATTTTGTTGTGGAGTTCTAGGACGTGATATTTCATGCTTAATTCTATTTTCATCGCAATAAGTCATAAAGAGTTGGTTGACAAACTCACCATCTCTATCACTTATTATACGTAAAATCGAAAATCCTTTTCTTTTTCAACCCTTTTTTCGAAAAATCTTAAAATGCGAAAAAGTTTGATCTTTATGCTCCCAAAAGAAAATCCATATGAAACGAGAGAAATCATCGACTAAAACCAAAACATATCTTTTTCATTTAAACTTTTAGTTTTAGTTGGTCCAAAAAGATCTATGTGGATCAATTCTAATGGCCTAAATGTCATGATATCCTTAATTGGTTTGAAAGAGGACTTGGTTTGTTTCTGAAGTTGGTATGCACCACAAATGCGGTCCTTTTTAAACTTCAAATAAGGAATACCCTTCACCGATTCCTTAGAATTGATTCTAGAAAGATGATCAAAAGAAGCATGACCTAATCTTCTATGCCATAACCATGAAATCTCATCGAAAGCATTTAAACATTTTGTAGTGCAATCCAAATTAAGCATATCAATAATGTAGACATTATTTTCACGAAATCTAGTGAGAATACATTCATTGGTTTTATAATTAAAAATTTTGCAAGAAGATTCATAAAAACAACTTTGAGATCACGATCACATAGTTGACTAATACTAAGTAAATTATGTTTAAGCCCATCAATAAGAACTACATTTTCAATTAAAGGAGTTGTACCAATCTTGATGTTACCTATACTGATGATAGTGCCCTTGGAGTCATCTCCGAAAGTGACTGTGCCACCTTTAACGTACCTCGATAGGGTTGCAAAATAGTTGATGTCTCATGTCATATGTCTTGAGCAACCACTATCAAGGTACCACCGCTCCTTACGTCTTGGAGTCTTGGTGTGTACCTATATCAAATAATTTAAAGGTTGATTTTTGTACCCATATTTTCTTAGGTCCTAATACGTTAGTGTTTCGAACTCAAACATGATTATCCATCTATTTTACATGATCATAACAAAATTTGGCTAAATGACCATTCCGGCCACAATAAGTACATTTATAAATTCTTCCATATTTGAAAGCATAATGAGCATGTGGTTTATGAACATGTGATTTGTGATCATGGGGTGTTTTAGCATGATTGACATGTGATGTGTTGGCATGATAAACATGTGGAGTTTTAGCATGAGATGGTTTATCATGCTTAACATGTGAAGTGTGCATGTGTTTCTTTGAAAACATTTCTTCTAATTTAGTATTGTTAAATGCACATTCTTTTAAAACATTTCTCAAATCATTTATTCTAGTTTTTAATATAGAAATCTCATTTTCATCAATTTTAGGATATTTAGCTTTGCATGCAACTCTATAGGCATCAAATCTCTTTGTGTTGAAATAATAGTGGAAGATAATTCATCTTTTTCTTTTGAAAGCATAGCATTTGGTTGTTAAGCAATTCATTTTCCTTTTCAACTTTAAACAATCTTCTTTCTTAGAATCAAAACTTTCTAAAAGTTCAATGAAACTTGTAATAACACTTCTTTGTTTATTTCAATATCATCATAAGATGGTTCAGAAGATACCTTAGGTGTGTTTGCCATGAAACACATGTTAGCCATGTCAACTTCATCTTCGGATTCACTTTTCGAACTCAAGTGGCTTTGAACACCTTCTTTGCAAATGGCTTCTTTTACTTTATGGAGGAAGATATCTTGTTCTTGAAATCTGGACATTCGGTCATGATGTGTCCAGGTTTCCGACAGTTGTAGTATGTGATCTTCTCCTCCTCCTTCCCTTCCCATCGCCTTCTATGGTTGAGCTTTTTCTTGTGGTACATTCTTTTTACATTTCGCACAAGAAGAGATAGCTCTTCATCATCTTCTTCATCATCGTAGATGGTGGAGGTAAACTTGAAAGCAATAGACTTTTTCTTTTGAGGCGTCACTTCTTCTTTAGCCTTTTCTCCATCTCATGAGTCTTAAGGTTTCCAATAAGACTTATGAGCTCCATCTCGTCTTTGTCATTCAATTCCTTTAAGGTGGTAGCTTTGATTTCCCATGATGAAGGGAGAGCACGAATCACCTTACGTACCTTTTGATCGTTGTTGATTTCATCACCTAGAGAAGCAAGAGCATTTGTGATTTTCATAAACTTAGTAATCATATCATCAATAGATTCATTTTCTTACATTTTAAAACATTCATATTGGGAACGCAAGAGATCAATTTTAACTTTCTTGACTTATGATATTCCCTCATGAGTGACCAATAAGTGTTGCAAATCTCATAGGCGGACTTGCAATGGATAACCCGTGTTAGGTCATCCTGATTTAATGCTAAAAGTAAGGCATTTTGAGCCTTCGAATTTGCATCAACTTCCTTGAAGGTAAGGTCGGACCAAATGTCCTCCTCACCTACGGGTTCACTATAGGGCTTGATCAAACACTTAGCAATTCGGCTACCTAGAGATTGCAAAAATATGTTCATCCTAACTTTCCATATGGAAAGTTGAGTCCATCAAATTTGGGTGGGGTCTTAATATTATTCGCCATTTTTACTAGTGTATGAATGAAGATATGAAAATAGTGATTAGCAATTTATAGGATCTCTCTAAGCATGTAAAGTAAAAACTAGAGTCCTAACTCTGATACCAATTGAAATCACCTAGAGGGGGTGAATATGTGAAAATGCTAATCAATGCACAATTTAAGAATGAGATGATGCAACGATCACTCAAAGTAAGATTAGAAGCCGGATACCCGTGAAGGGCTCTGAACTCCTTCCTCGTGATTCCTCTAAATAAAAGTTTGAGGTACGCAATGCAATCTTATTGTGAGAGTATAGATCGACAATATGAGAATGAATGAATAGAGAGTAAGAAACACAAGTAAACCAATCACAAGCACAGAGATTTATTTCGAGGTTCGAGCACCCAGCTCTACTTTCCCGCCTTCATCCAGATGATTTCCGATCCACTAGAATTTTCACAAAGGATTGCAATCACTAGGGAGTACCCAACTCCTCAATCACACTCCTCTAGTTCAGAGGTAGTGTAGCGACAAATACAATAGTCACTTGGTGATCAAAAGACCACAAACTCTCTTTGAAAAAAAGTTTCTTTATAAAATTCTAGAGAATAATATGTAGGATTGAAGCTCAAGATTTGTAAGTGAAAATAAAACAAAGTAAAAGAAAGATTTGATTCAAAAACTTTAGAAATAAATCAGAGATTAGAGCACAAAACTGAGAGTAAAAACTTCTTTCAAGAATACTCAAACTTTGAATTCTTTGCAAATGTTGTTGTGATTCTCCTCAACCCAACCACCCCTATTTATAGGATTTAGATAGGGATTAAAGGGTAAATGTTTATTTTGACTAATCAGGAATAATATGACAAAAAACCAGCCTAAAACCACATTTTAAGATTAAATCAACGTTTTAAAACATGTTTAAAAAAACTAGCTGTTTGGCAGAAAAACCAATCACGGTCGACCGGTTTTCAAAAATTTCTGACCGTTGGCTGACTCCGGTCGACCGCCTGGTCGACTGTCCCAAACGGAGAGTTTGGGTTAGTCATTCGGTCGACCCCTCGGTCGACCGTCATGGGGTCCGTCGACCACCCGGTCAACCGGGGAACGTGCACACATGCACACCCCCATGGGTCAGGACTGCGGTAGATCGCGCGGTCGACCGATCTGACCAGTAATAGAGCCGGTCGACCGCCCGGTCGACCGCAACAGGTCATAAGTGAAATCTGAGTTAGAAATGATTTGAAGATATGTTTATATTCAAAAGGATTTTTGTAAAGTCTTTGTAAAATACAATAGGCTAAGTATATGCATACTGAAATTGTACTTCAAAGTACTTTAAACAAGAGTCAAAAATAATCTTTTGAAAACACGTGCAATTTTGTGTGTAGGATATTTTGAGCTTCAATACTATATACTATTCTTTAACAAACTAACAACATAAAGATCTATAGGAAGGCGTCTCTAAACCGCGTTGTTTAGCTAGAGTCTCCTCTCTTATGAGTGAGTCCTCTTGAGCCATCAACCTTGCAACATGCTTTAAAATGCTTGAGCTATCAAGACTTGTACGAACCTGAAATTCATTTTAGAATCTCTATTAGTACCAAATAGATATTATATGATTTGTTAGCATCAAAACACATAAAATGGAGAGTGTAACCTTTGGGCCAACATCTAAGGCCTCCAATGGCTTAATTGGCACAATCAGTTATCCCAAACTATGGGATGCCCTCTATGCAAATGCCCACTCCCTCGCAACTTTATTTCTCCTCACCTTCAAATGAAGCAACAGGGGAAGTAGAGTAAAATCTACCTCTAGTATTGAAGTGGACTCCCCTATTAAGGAGAATGGGAGTAGATGAATAAGGAAGAAGGGAACGGTTCGAAAAGGTGTTCGGACTAAGAAATAAAAGGTATATTACAATAAAGTTCTCATACCATTTTTGGTTAATTTGGTGATTAAGGGCTTAAAAGTGCACAAGAGTTTCAAAGGGAGCTTTCGTGTTGATCGCGAATTACATCAATCAAAGGTTCAATGAGGACTTCTCACATGTTAATGTCAAGAATCACCTGAGAGTGTCCAAAGATAAGTGGAGACACATATGTCAATATAAGAGGCTTAAGAGAGCCAGTTGGGATGATGCAATAAAAACCATTACATTACATGGGAAGATTTATGATGCATATATTGCGGAAAGTTAATTTCTGCAATCATTTATTAAGCACATCCGTGAGATATGAATGTAAATGATTTGTATCTCTTTGTAGGCACATCTGTGGCACACTTCATATCTCAACAAACTGATTGAGAACTGTGAGAAACTTTAGATAATTTATGGAGAGGATATAGCCACTAGAGAGTTCATGAGAACTAGCTACAACCGTAGGAGGAGAATAAACTAGAGTCAGTCAATCTCAATGATGATGATGTCCCTATTGAGATCCCAACCCTAAACATATATGTTGGTATTGTTCCTTCTCACAAGGTCATTGTTAAGAGCTTGAGGCCAAGTGGGAAGAGAAATAGAGAGGATTCTCCTACGATTCTTGTGAAAGAAAAAAAGGATGCCTCGATAATATAGCTAACTCTATTGATGCTAACCGACAAGGCAAGTGGCTTGAGAAGTTGTTAGAAATAGTGTAGGGTGTGCAAGATTTTGATATGGGGGATTTCAACTTGGTATTTAATGAGCTCTACAAGAATGAGCTCGATGCTAAGGCTTTTATAGTGAAGCCCAAAGTGATTTAAAAGATGTAATCGTGAGCAATCCTACAAAAACATCACCGGGTTCCTAATATGGGAATTTATGTTAGTTTTTTAAGTGTCTCATATTTATTGGAGAAGAATCAAGGATCATGTGGAGGTGTTATAATATTTAGAGATCATGCACGACATGTACAGGTTTTGTGCATGTTATTAGTCGACTAATAGGTTGTATTAGTCGACTAGGTTCTAGGCTAGTTGACTAATATTTGGATGTAATCGACTAGGTCTCGCAACAGAGAGTTGGGTTTCAGATTTTGTTAGAGTAGTCGACTAATTATTTGGTATAGTTTGACTAATATTTGGTATTAGTTGACTAATACTTGGCTCTAGTCGATTAATATCGGGTTCTGACAGTTTTCTTATACGGTTCTGTTTTCAGTTTGGATTGGATTCGACTTTCCTTCTTTCTCTGAGGCGGTGCTGATTGGATTGTTGAAGTTTGAGTTGGACTAGGATCATCTTAGGGCCTATATAAATCCCTTGAGGGTGGTCTTTTGAAGGCAAGTTAAGAGGTGTCAAGAATCAAAGAGATTCCCTCCATTGAGAGTTGTGTGAGAGAGATCTTCTTGTAACTCTTATATTTCTTCTCTGTTTTCAATTAAGTTTCCCCCTCCTCCTTGTGAACATAGGCACTTTTATTGAACAACGTTAAATCTGGTGTTTTTGGTTGTGTGGTGATATAGTCAATTACTTGCTAGTGGTAAATCTTCTACGCTTTTGCTTTCGCTGTCGAATCTTCAACTCAGTTTTTCTCTATTGTTGTATTGATGTTGATAAACAATAATTGGTATTATAGCATAGTCTAGAAAGGCGATCACGACAACCAAGTTCGAGGTGAAAAAATTGGCGAAAAGTTCAACTTCTTGTTGTAAAAGATGCGAGTAATATCGTTACTCGCGAAGGAGGGCACACACAAGACCCTGCTATGTATTGAGAAGAAGCCATTAAAATGGAGGATGATGAGTGAAACGACATTAATTTCCGCGCAATGGCGACGATCATACTATACCTATCAGATGAGGCCCTCTACAACATCATGAACGAGCAGACAACTGCTGGTCTTTGATGTAGGCTGGAGAGCCTTTACATGACGAAGAGTTTGTCGAACAAGCTCTTCATGAAAAAATAGTTATACATATGGTACATCTATTTAACAATATCTTAATACTTTTAATAGAATTTTAAGTGATTTGTTAGCTCTAGAGGTTAAGTTAGAGAAGAAAACAAAGCTCTTCCATTACTCTCTTCTCTTTCATCAAGTTATAACCACTTGGCGACCACCATCATGTATGGTAAGAAGACCTTAGAGTTAGAAGATATCAGGCAGATGCTCCAGAACAAAGAGCTGATAAAGAAGACAGATTCCATAAAGGAGGCCTCAGAATTAATTGTCAAAGGCCAGAGAGGGAGATCACAGAGTAGGGAACCCAAAAGGGATCCGAATGCTTCAAGCAGTTTTACTTGCTATTAATGCAAGAAACTGGAGTACATCAAGAACTTGTATGAAATATAAGGAGATGTTAAAGAAGAGAGGTGACAAGGATTCTAATAGGGCTAGTACTAGTGAAAAGTCATCAAGTCAATCTTGTCGAAGAAGCAGATGAGAATTCATGTGATGTCTTGATGGCTGAGTTAGAAAGGAAAAATACTCAGATGCTTAGTTACTTGACTCAGGATGCACCACCACATGTGCCCAAAAAGAGAGTGGTTCAGTACTTACATGCCTTATCATGGAGGCACTATCCTGATGGGTAACAACACCGTGTGCAAGATGGTTGGCATTGGCAATATCCGTGTGAGGATGTTTGAAGGACAGGTTCGAATGCTCATGAAGGTACATTACGTTCCAGATTTAAGATAGAGTCTTGTTAGAGCTTTGGAAGCTCAAGCGTGCAAGTTTTCAGGTGCATATGGAGGTATAAAAGTTACCAAGGGCTCCATGATGATTCTCAAAGGAGAACGGACTACAATTTTGTACAAGATGTCAAGAAGCATTATTATTTGTGATGCTTCAGTGCAACAAAGAAGGAGGATACTACAAGACTTTGACACATGCATCTTGAACACATGAGCAAGCGAGGTTTCCAAGTCCTACACAAAACGGATGCTCTATCAAGTATCAAATATTGCAAACTTAATCTTTGTAAATTTTACATAATGGGTAGATAACGTAGAGTAGCTTTCTCCACATCACAACACAAGACAAAAAGCTTATTAGATCTCATACACACAGATGTTTAGGGACCTTCGCCAGTAGCATCCATCGGGTGTGCTAGATACTATGTTAAGTTCATACATGATTTCTCCCAAGAGAGTTTGGATATACTTCTTGAAGCAGCAATTAGAAGTATTTCAGAAGTTCAAGAAGTGAAAAATTATGGTAGAAAATTAGAAGGGGCGAAAAGTGAAAGTCTTGAGATCCAACAATGGGGGCGAGTATACCTCTACGGAGTTCAAAGCTTACTTAGCTGACAAGGGAATCGAATACTAGTTAAGTATTCCAAGGCGACCAGAACAGAATGGAGTAGCAGAGCGCATAAATTAAACACTTACAAAGTGTGCCCGCAACATCAGATTACAAGCTGACATGTCAAAAAGATTTTGGGCAGAGACGGTGAATCATGCGAGTTATCTGATAAATAGGTCACAATTAATAATCGTTGATCTTCAAATTCCAGAAGAGATATGGCGAGGAGAGTCTGCGGATTATTCAACCTTACATATTTTCAATTGTCCAACGTATAGTTTGATTGATAGTCAGAAAAAGAACAAACTGGAGTTCAAGTCTAGGAGGTGTAAATTCATCGAGTTCAAAGAGTCAAAGGTTTCAGACTTTGGGATCCCGAGATAAGTAGTACCTTTACCAGCAGAGATGTGGTCTTTGACAAAGAATCGATGTTGTAAAAAAAGTCAGAGACGAAGGATAAAGTGTAAGGTGGATCTCCAGATAGTTCGTCAGACACTCAGAAAAAGGGAGTTGAGTTCTCAGAGAACCCTAAGGTCTGACAAGTCAGAAAAAGAGGACTCATCAGATTTAGATGGTAATGAACAAGAGGCTATTCAAGAGCAACCTAAACCGTTAAGGCGGTCAGTCAGAGTTACGGTGCCTCCAGTAAGGTATGGCGGGATGAGCATGTCTCTATCGCATTAGTAATAGAAACTGGGAATCCAGTAGTTTCAGAGAAGCATATGAGGCAGATGATCGCGGCAAGTAGATTACATCTATGGAGCAGGAGATAAAGTCTTTGGATAGAAATCAGACATGAAAATTAGTAGATTTTTCAAAGGATTTTAAGGCAATAAGTTGCAAATGAGTCTTTCACAGAAATAACAATGACACTAGTATAGATTTGTGATTCTACGTCGCCCTTTTCACGTCGGTTGTCCTACAAACTGACATGAATAAAAAAGGCGGTGGCAATTTTGAAATGAAATGAGTATACAATTGGGTCAGCTATTTTTCAAAAAAAATTAAAAAGATTCCACATCGATTTTTTAAAGAACCGATGTGAAATCATGATTCCATGTCAGTTCCTTGAAGAATCAATGTCAAATGTCTAGGTTATACGTAAAGAACCGATGTAAAAAAATCATATCCCCTGCCACGTCATGATCCAAGAGATGTGCAGTGGGACAACTCATCTCTCTCCTCCTTATCTGCTCACCCCATCTCTCTCCTCGTTATCTACACCCCCTCATTTCTCTCTCTCTCCCCCTCTCCCCTCTCCTCCTCCTCCTCCTTCTTTCATTTTCCTCCATCGCAGACTGTGGAGAGCGTCCAGTGTAGGAAGGTCGTGCCAGTAGGGTGTCCATCTTTTTGATCATTGATCGAGCCTGTGGAGGGCGTCCAACGGGGGAGGTCGCACCGAAGTTCACCGCGAGTCTGCCATGATTTCTTTGATCTCAATTTTAAAGCTTGATTTCTTCGATCACAATTTTCAAGTCTAGCGGAGGGAGGTATCGATTTTAAAGTTCGATCTCAACTACTCTATTGTTTCTGACATCATCAAGGAGATCCACCACTACTCTTCATTAACCAATGAAGCAGCAAGCGAGCAAGCGAGGCCCCCCACATGAGATCATGCAGCTCCTCTTATGGATGGGTGTGAATTTTTTTATTCAGATCAAATCTTGGTGTGGACATATGTGTTCATATGGCTGATTTCGATTCAGATCCCATGGCTGATTTCAATTCAGATCAGAATTATATGGTTTTTTTTTTTAGTTCATGGAGTTCTTTTTTGGGGAGTTTATCAATTCAGATCTTGGAGTTCTTTGATCAATGGGTTTTTTTTTTGTGATGTATGTGTTCGTGGAATGATTTTTTGATGTATGTGAGTAGATTTTGAAGTTCTTCGATTTAGATGTACGTGTTCATGGGTTCATTCAGATGGATTTCAACGAGCTGTATGTGTTTATGAGATTTAGATGTATGTGTTTATGTGATCAATGGATATGTGCCCAATGATTTTTAAAAAAAAAAAGAGTTTCAACATCGATTCTAAAAAAAATGATGTAGTAATCGGCAAATAGATTCAGTTTAAATCTGAAGTGGAAAGTCATAGACTTTTTATGTCGCCTGGATATACGTCTTCTTAATAGTTTTAAACGTCAGTTTTAAACCAACGTGGTAACCCTTTTTGTTGTAGTGTGAGCAGTACAAGGCAAGATTAGCTGCTAAAGAATATGCTCAGAAAGAGGGTATTAATTACAATAAAATCTCCTCTCCTCTAGTTAAGCATACCGTCTATTCGGATGTTATTGGCGATAGTAGCTCGGTTTGATTTAGAGTTGGAGTAAATAGATGTAAAAATATTATTTCTGCACGGTGAGCTGGAGGAGAAGATATACATGAAGCAACCTGAAGGTTATATTCAGAAAGGTCAAGAAAACAATGTGTGTCTTCTAACTAAGTCCCTATATGGACTTTAAGCAGTCTCCTAGGCAGTGGTACAAGCGGTTCGACTCTTTTATGATCAAGGCCAGATATAATCGATGTGAGTATGACAATTGTGTCTATTTCAAGTAGAATAATGATTTAATATATTTGCTGTTATATGTGAATGACATGCTGATTGCTGCAAGAAATAAGGCACATATTCAGAAGCTTAAAGCTTAGCTAAAGAAAAAATTTGACATGAAAGATTTGGAAGAAGCCAAGAAGATCTTAGGTATGAAGATCACTCGAGAAAGAGGCTCAGACAGACTTTGGTTATCTCAGAAGAACTATATTCTCAAGGTGTTTGAAAGATTTAACATGGCAGAAACAAAACCAATCACCACTCCTTTGACAGGTCACTTCAAATTATCTTCCAAGTAGTGTCCATAATCACCAGAAGAGGAGGGGATGTCTCAGTACCATATGCTAATCCGGTGGGATCACTCATGTATACTATGATCTGCACTAGGTCTGACTTAGCCTATGCAGTTAGTACAATAAGTCGGTTCATGTCAAATTAAATAAAACAACATTGCGAAGCAGTGAAGTGAGTGCTACGATATCTGATAGGGATTGGGAGACTAGGCTTAGTATTTTAGAGATTAAAAGAGAAAGCCTAGGGAATTATAAGGCTATGTTGATGCAGATTATACAAGAGATCCTGATCAGCGAAAATTTACGATGGGCTATATGTTCATGGTAGTTGAGTGCATCATTAGTTGGAAGGATAGAGTTGCAAGATATGGTTGCTTTTTTACCGACAAAGGCAGAGTATATGGCTGCAGGATACAATTGCTTTTTTACCGACAAAGGCAGAGTACATAGCGCAGTTGAGGTGCCAAAGGAAACTTTGTGGTGAGAGGATTGATCGAGACTTTTGGTATAATGCAGGATTCAGTTCGGATTCATTACGATAGTCAGAGTGCTATTCATCTTACAAAGGATCACATGTATCACAAGAGAATGAAGCACATTGATATGAGGTATCATAAATATGTCAGTGGATTATGGATGACGAGTTGATTGACTTGGTGAAGATCAATATGAAGAAAAATCCAGCGGACATAATGATGAAGACCATTCTGATGGAGAAGTTTAGAGCATCTCCAAACTTCATCAAGATTCTCTAAAGATAAAGTGGAGAACGGGATTTTAAGAGGGAGCTATGTGTAGTCACAAAAGGGCGTGATTGAGATGAAACCTGCACAGAAAAATATAAGGTTCAGAAATGGTGCTAAGATTCCTTAATACTATAACTATAGCAAATGACTATGCGAGTCGTGATCCACAAGGAGGGACTGCGATAAAAGCGTTTAATAATTTTTTCTAAGTTACTAAAAACTGGTTAAAACATTTCTTCTTAGTTTTTTAAAAGAAAAGAAAAGATTTAAGTTAGAAGAAGGAAGATAGAAGAAGATGGTGTTGGTGTTAAAATAAAAACTAAATTAAAAGATTAGTTTAAAATATTTCTAAACTAAGAAAGATAAGAAATAAAAACTAAAGAATATTTACCTCTTTTGGCTGATTACTTACATTGATATCCAATGAAGGTTTATCTAGATTCGGAGGCAATCAACGCATAACCCGAAAGATCAGACTCAATCCCAGTCCATATTACATCATCAAGACTTCTAAGAGAAAGTATAAAATGATACAAGCTTTTAAAAGAAAGAATCTATAGTCATGAGCTATCAGTGAAACTCTCAAAGACAAGGCGATTCCGATACTATAAGACTCACTTGTATTGTATCAAAACCAAAATAAACAAGAAGAAGAATAAAACAAAAGCAAACTTCAATTAAATTAAAAAACTATGAAAGAGAAGAAGAAGTTTTTACATCGGCATCACTCTCAACACAATTCTTCCTTTCCTTATATCATGAGTCTCTTTTCTAACCAAAGTTTACAGAGAAACAAAAAATTATATAAATAAAAATAAAAACCTAAGTTAACTAGAAACAAAAAGCCTAATTCTACCTCTCTGCTGGAGTGGTACCCGTTTGCTTTCAGAGATTGCAGTATTTATAGGAAAAAAAATAGAGAGGGAAGCATGTGGGGAGATAATACCAAAAAACTAGCTATCTGCCTAACAAATGCAATTGCATTGACTATTCCATCCATCAACAGATATATTCGAATATCAAAATGACTTATTAGCAGGCAAATGACCTAAGCAATGTCAAAATTTAGGCCATGAGTTATAAATTCAAAGTATTTCAAAATCCATCCCAATCTACCACGGATCTTCGAAAACTTTAAAGGGGATTTTATTGACGATTCCAAAGACAAACTCTCAGATAACTTTTCAATTGGTCAGAATGATATCTAACTTGTCGACACAACTAAAAGACAAGTCGCAGACGAGCTGATGACGAATTCACTTTATGCACAGCTCACGCCTGTTCCAGATGGATAGAGTAGTCAATCAGACTCTATAGGTCCAGTAAAACGATCAGTAGGTCTCGCATTGCCTTTAAACATGCATAAACAAGCACAACAGAATCAGGTTCTAGCTTCGCCCTGCTCAATCCAATAGGCTACATTTCTAGCATCGCATGAAGCTTCACTCAGCTCTGCTGAGCTAAATCTTAGCATTGCCAGAAGCTATAGCCTACTCAAAAGGCTGATGATGCCAATAAGGCATAACCTCGCGATGACTATTGAAGCTAAAGGTCTTCTGACCTCTTCAAAAATAGCTTCACTCAGGCTTTGTCCAGCTCCACTGAGAGCTTAAGAATAGCCTCATCATAGGCTTTATAGAGCTCTGGTTAAGAGCTAAAATATGGCTTCGTTGTAAGCTATTTGAGCCTCGTCGTAGGCTTAGCTTTACTGAATGGATGAAGCTTCAAGTCATTTGACCTTTTTAAATCCTGATTGGGTTGAAAGGGAATATTTTCCCTGTTTAATCACCCTACTGATTTAGTAGAGCTCATTACCCCTTTTTTTAGTGGGTGGTTACAACAAATCCCCATTTAAAGGAGATAAACATTCAAATCCCACAGTTAGAGGAGATAATCAAGAAATTCAAATCTCTTAGTTAGAGGAGATAATCAAGGATCTTAACTTCTTAAATTAGCAGCTGCTGACAGCCTGGCATACTAGCCTCGCCAAAGGCTAAACTAGCCTCACCAAGACTGAATTAGCCCTGCCAATGGTTGTTTAGCCTCTCTCAAAGGGCACAATAGCTATATTTACAGATGTTATATGGTTTTTAGGGGATTGTCACCCCTTATCTGGCCAATAAATAACCCATCGTAGGCTAGACTTAGTGAATAGTTTTTCGGCCAGAGCAAAAGAGGGAATTAGGTACTATTTTCTTGAGAGAAATAGAGAGACCTTTTCTTCTTAAAACAAGAACTCGCATTATTTAGCGTTAGCTTTCAACAACAACATGCTTTCTCTTAGTTCTCTGAACTAATTAAAGGGTTACAACACCCCTAGTTCATCTGAACTGATTAAGATTTCTCCTCGCATCAAGGGAATTCTTGAACCAGGTGAGAAGGAGTTCCCGAGCAGTAAATCCAAGATCGAATGCTCGCGTGGTCAAAGGAAAAAAGTGATTGTGCGCTGACCAGACTCCTACCGAAAACAACTACAGAGAGACTTGTAATTCATTCTTTAAAATTACTTATAATTATCTACACCCTTTTATAAGTTTTTCCGATCAAATAAACCATGAAAAACAGTATACAATAAGTTAAACAGAAAACTAACAGTAGCAGAAGCCTGCAATTTGCAATTTAATCACCCTGCAAAAAAGAAGGGTGAGTAGTCCCACTCCTTTATTGAGCAAACACGGCTATTACCACATTTTCGCGACAAATTGGAGTCTCCCTGAGCTCTGCTTTCTAGAACAGAGTCTCAAGGGTGCTGTGTATGTTCTGCAATACTTGTTTTCTTGAAATACCCCCTGCACATAAAAATAGAGAAGGAAAATTAACCCATTAATAAACTAAAAATATTTTCCGTCTCTCCCTGGCAACGACGCCAAAATTTGATTGAGGTGAAACCTGTACAAAAAATATAAAGTTTAGAAATGGTGTTAAGCTTTCTCAAAACTACCGCTATAGCAAGTGTCTATGCTGGTCGTGATCCACAAGGAGGGACTGTGATGAAACGTTTAGTAATTCTTTCTAAGTTACTAAAAATCAGTTAAAACATTTCTTCTTAATTTTTTTTAAAAGAAAAGAAAATAGTTAAGTTAGAAGAAGAGAAGATAGAAAAAGATAGTATTGATGTTAAAAGGAAAACTAAGTTAAATAAGAAATAAAAAAAGTAAAGAAAGTGTTGGTTTAAAATGTTTCTAATTAAGAAATGAAAAAAATAAAAACTAAAGAATACTTACTTCTTTTGGTTGTTTACTTATCCTGATCTTCAGCGAAGGTTTACCTAGATTCGAAGGCGAGCAACACATAACCCATAAATCAAACTCAGTACCCGTCCATATTACATCATCAAGACTTCTAAGAGCAAATATGAAATGATACAGACTTTTACAAGGAGAAATCCATTGTCATGAGCTATCAGTGGCACTCGCAAAAGCAAGGTGATTTTGATGCTATAAGACTCACTTGGATTGTAATCAAAACAAAAAAATAAGACGAAGAATAAAACAAGAGCAAACTTTGATTAAATTAAAAAGATAAAAAAAAAGAAGATTTACATCAGTGTCACTCTTAATAAATTCTTTCTCTCCTTCTCTCATTAATCTCTTCTCTAACCTAATTTATAAAGAAATAGAAAATTATATAAATAAAAATAAAAATCTAAGTTAAACTTGAAACACAAAAAAATCTAATTCTAACTCTCTGCTAGAGTGGTGCTCATTTTGCTTTGGAGATTGCAATATTTATAGGAGAAAATGGAGAGGGGAGCATGTGGAGAGATAACACTAAAAAACGCTCATAGTTTGAAGAGCCCTTCTTTGAATGCTCAGTCTTAGGAGGTTCATTGTTTTTGTTTTTCTCATTTTCGTGATTACTACCGATTGTGTTATCATTATTCCAGTTTGTCAGGAGTTGAGCCAACATTTGTTGGATGTTGTCCAAGGCTTCTTGTTGGGCAGAGCTGATGGTGGCGGAGAAAGCATAACCGCTAGCTTCTTCTTCATCATCAGACCATTGGAAGTGGTATCTCAATGGTTCTAATAACATAGCTTCTGAGGAAGAAGGTTGTTCATAATTATATGGTATTTCTACCCTGGAATGAGGAAGGCACCTTTTGTTCGACTAAAATCTGACCTAAGCTGGGGCTATAGTTGGGTCTTGGAGAACTGAATGAGAGCGTAAAAACCCTCTGCTTCCTTCTTTGAGATCGTAATATATCGCTTCCTCTGCTTATCATTTTGACAGAGGTAGTTGCGAGGTGAGGCACCTTCACTATCTTCTTCTTTTGGAGACTTGGACTTCTCAAAAGTTTAGACTGACAACCGGTTGAACATCGATTACTGGCTTGGAGGAGAAGTTGTGGGAATTGGCTCTAAACCATAGTGGACGGAATATACCATATAGGTTGACATCCCGCTTGTCCGCACTGGGATGACGAGATGTGAACTGGCTCTTCGGAGCGGAGTTTTCACTTGTTACTCAAATAATCCGCAAGTCTGTGTTACCTGAATTCAACTGATCCAACACGGAGACTCGGAAAAACTGGATGTTAGCCCGCTTAGCCTTCAAAGCTTTCTTTTTGGTTATGGTGAAGTTAGGATAGTATTGCCTGAAAGAGTGCGAAGCTACAGGCGAGCTTAGCTCTGCTTTTGAAGGCGAACTTAGCTCTGCTGCGCAGAGTTCTTCCTTTGAGCGAGGCTGAAATAGCCTCGCTGTTAGCACTCAGCGGTGCTTCATTTTTTAAAATCGCAGTTAAGATCCTTAGCACTTAGTGCTTTATTTTTAGACTCACGATTAAGAACTTTTTAGCACTTAGTGCTATTAGTAGGAGCGACGCTGAATCAACAACGTTATTAGCACACAGAGGTGCTTTAGCCTTAGCCTCGCGTGATAAACGAGGCTGAGCTATGCAAAGAGTTAAATTAGCTTCACATGATGAAGCTCTTAGTGCTTTAGTTCTGCCGCTAGCGGCGAGCCTAACACTGCCCAATAGTGTTGATGATGTAAGTGGGGCTGTAGTAGTCCCGCTATTAGAACAAAGTGCTTTAGCCTTAGCCTCGCGGGACAGGCGGGTCTTAGCTCTGTGAAGAGCTGAATAGTCTTATAGTCAGAGACTATTTTAGCTTCACAGGAAGCTGAATCAAGAGATCTATCTCTAGCATCACCTGAGACTATGGATTTTGCAATCCATATAGTCATAATAGATGCTGTTTTAGGTTCACGAGAAACCTTTATAGCTTCACGCATAGTGTTAACATACTGGCGCGAGGCTATGTTAGTCTCTGCTGAGATTGTGGTAGAATCGCATAGAGTATGTTTAGCCTCGCCTGGGACTGTAATAAGCTTGCAGAGAGTCTTATTTGTCTCAACAGAGACTTGCTGCCAATGTAGGCAGAGAGGCTCTGGCTACGTTGACCTTCCTGTGCTTGCGCAGATGTAAGGGGCTTGTGCTACCCCCAAAGAGATGTTGTTCAAACCTCTCTTGTTCAAAGTAAATGACTAATGTCTCAGCAATAAACCCAAGGGTCTGATCGTCACATTGTGACACTTGATTCTCAGAAGTGGTAAATGCAATCCCCAGCGGAGTTGCCATCTTGTTTTTCATTGATTTGCAAAGGGAAACTTACAAAATTGAGGAGAAGATTACAAGTACTTGAACAAAAATAAAAATTACAAGTTGAACTCTCCTTTGAGATTTCTGAGAAAATGTGCCAGAGAAGTCTGATCAGCGCGCGATCATTTTGTCCCGTTGACGATGTGAGTGATCGATCTTCTAATGCTACTGCTTGAGGATTCCTTCTCGCCTGATTTTAAAGATTCTTGAGAGAGAAAGATCTTAGGGTATTAGCATCCTAAATTTACCCTTGTAGGATTAAGAAAGTGATTCTCTAAATTCTTGAAAACGAAAGAGTAGATCTCTTATAAGCTTAAGCTTTAAATCCACAAAAAAGCTTATGCTCTTCAAAAGCCCTCTTGGACTTGAATTTCTTCAAGTCCCTGAGTCTAACCTGCTAGTGGACTATTTATAGGCACAATAGGGAGTTAAGATCTCCTTGATTGTTTCCTCTTAATGAGGGATCATAGGTATAACTACCCATTATTTCTCCCCACTAACTTAGTGGGGTGGTCACCAGTGGAGGCGAGGCTAGCCTCCTCATGCAAGGCTGGCCAGTGGAGGCGAGGCTAGCCAGTTTGAGGCGACGCTAAGCATTTTAGCTACTCAACGGAGTTGTACCAAGCTTCAGGTAAAGGTAGAAGTTAGCTCTCAACAGAACTGTGTAAAGTTTTCAGGCGAAGGTAGAGGTTGGCTTTCAACAAAGCTGTGTAAAATTTTAGGCGAAGTTAGAAGTAAGCTCTCAGCAAAGCTGTGCTAAGCTTCAGACAGAACTAAGAGTTAGCCTTTTGCGCGATTGTGTAGAGCTTCAGGTGAAACTAACAGTTAGCTCTCTACGGAGCTATGAAGAGCTTCAAAGTGAAGCTAGACAAACTTAGCCTCTCAGGTGAGGCTAGCTCCTTGGGCTCATGCGGGTCAAGTGTTGAGCTAACTTAGCCTCATAGGCCTCTTCAAATAATACTTGACCTACTGTTTGCTTCACTAGATCGGTAGGTCCAAGTCACTACTTTGTCCCTTGGGGATGTGCAAAAACTAGTCATCAACTTGTATGCGACTCGTCATTTATAAATGTCGACAAGTTAGACATTGTTTAGACCAGTTGAGGAACTGTCTGAGAGTTTTGTCTTTTTGGAGTGTCAACAGCCCCCACCCCCCCCACACCGACTCAAACACACCCACACCCCCCCCCCCACAAATAAAACACGCGCGCGGTGCGCGCAAACAAAACCCCCCAAACCCACACACATAAAAAAAAATACACACATACATACACATACACTCAAAACAAAAACACACGCACTCAAAAAATAATGCTCTCTGGTTGGCTTTAAAGCTTAATGCTCTCTCATTGTACTGCTTTGATTAATGCTCTCTAATTTCTTATCTCTCTAGATTCTTATAGCTCTCGGGTGACTTCTAAAGCTTTTTTTTTTGTGGGGTTGTGCATTTGTTATAAGCCTATGCATTTGTTGCAGCAGTTTTGGGGCTTTGATTAAGCCAACAACAGTAGCTGTGGAGCTATGCATTTGTTGCTGCTAAATCTGTTTAGATATTGTGAAGCTTAATGGTTTCTGGTTTTTTTTTTCTTGCTTTTTTCTTGGACTTGTTGGCATTGAAAATACAGTTGATATGATCAAATGTGTGTATAGTAACTTTGATATGGACTTCTTGGACTTGTTGGCATTGGACTGAATTGTATAGCATCTGGTCCTACTGCTACTAGAATTTCAATCATTTTTGGACTTGTTGGCATATTAAATATGTGTATTCTTGGACTTATTGCATTTCATCCATTCTGTGACTTGTTGGCATATCAAATGTGTGCATTATTGGACTTATTAGCATTGAAAAACTGGTTTGATATCATCTAATTTTTTTTACTGAACTTCTCTTCACTGTTGGCTTCTAGCAGCACCAACGACAGTTGCTGCTGGCTGCTGCTACCGCTGGGCTGCTGCTGATTGGAAAAAGGGAGAAGAAGAATGATAGGGTAATCTCATTGGGGTTTCTAAAATTTGCCCTCTTCCTTGTTCATTGTACAATCAAAACCCACATGGAAGAAGGAAAAGAGTTCTTTCTTCTTCCATTTTTGTCAAAACAAACAAACAAAAAGAGATGAAGAGGGAAGAGGGCTCTTCCTCTCTTCTTTCTATGTTCCTCCCTTCTCTCCGTTCTTCCCTCTCCTCCCAAAATCCAAACATCCTTTAAGTGTTTGTGGGATTCACTGCTCGATTCATGGTCTCGGATGGGACAACGCTAGTGGCATACAAGAGGAGAGAAAAAATGAGAGCAAAAATGAGTAAGTGGGTGAGGAAACAAAGATAATATTCAATAATTTTGCTTTTCGTACAAGAATTTTCATTATTTTCAAATAGACCCAAAACACTGAGAGAAAGCTATCTCATTATTGTTACATATAAGCCTTCAAGAATATATTAATTTACAGACCATACAAAGCTCACTAAAAATCGTTAACTTGTTTTATACTTAATTATGTTTTTCTTTTTACAAATACCTCTTTAAATGTCACGTGCATTTGCACGTGCTATAAATCTAGTTTAGTTATAATAATTAACCAGCTTTAGTCCACATCAGCCATACAGCTGAAATTGGTGACATCCTTAAAGTTTCAGGAACATCAAGGATGAGAGATAAATTAGTGGTCGAGGATTTCATACGTATTTGAGTTAATAGGGATCAAGTTTGGAGCACATATGAAAAAGAAGATGATAAAAATAAATCAGGTTATAATTTGTTCTACAAGTTAGAAAAGAGTAAATTGCGTGAAACACACCTTACTATCACTATCAAGGATGTTGTACCAGACACACTTAAGCTATAAAAACTTACACATTGACCCAACTGTAACACTATTAACTTTTCCACCCAAGTTAGTTTGCACAACCCACTTTATTTTCCTAATTACTTCAATAACTTATTTTTTTAAAATTAAATGTTATTAACCTCAATTTTCCCTAATTATCTTCTTTCTATGAAAACCCTAAATAATAGAGAGAGTGATGTGGTTGTGGTGATGATTGTGATGGTAGGAGGATATTGTGGAAAAGATGAGGAGATAGGTTCGAGTTAGGTTAGGATTCACGTTAAAGAGATTTTAGGCTAGGGTGGTGACGATGGAGATGGAGTAGGTGGTGATCATTATGGGTTTGAGAAGAGGCGGAGTAGAAGGCGATGGTGGTGAAGGAATTGGTGGTGGTGGTAGTTTTGAGAAGGGTGTGGTAGTGAAGGAGAAGGTGATGGTAATAGTGAGTGATTGGTCACTAATATTGCACATTTAATATCATATTCTCTACTTCTTATAAAATAAACTCTGCATTTTCCTAATTAAATGTTTAATTTATTTGCAGGCTCATTCCTAAAGGAGAGTGAAGAGAAATGAGCCCAAAGCCCACTAAATCCTGACTTAATTCAGAATAAATTCGAAATTAAGGAATCAGGCTAAATCTTGGCATATCAGAGAGGTTGAAAACCGTTTAGAAGAATCCTCCCTGAATCGATCGTTGAAACCAAAAATCAAAGGCCATTTCGTCAAAATCCCGGACATAAACTGCAAATCCAGATAAAGATGATTACAAATCAAGAAACCAGGGAGCTGCACCAACAGGTGTGGCCACCTGGCCACACCTGGCCGCGAAAACGCGGCAAAAGCCGTGTTTTCGCGCTCTGTTAGAGAGTTAGGGGAGCGTTTGCTCCCTATCTTCATATGATCCTGTAGGTGGGGTTTTGCTTATAAATACTGGGATTTTCAGAGCCTCCAGGGGCGACCATGCAGAGATAGGATTTAGTCTAGTTTTCATTCTTTGTAGTATAGGTTTTTGTTTTCTTTTTATGTAATTTTAATTTGTATGTAAGCTTAGTTAGATTGAGATTCATGTAAGTAAGAGAGAGAGGCTTATGTTGAGAGTGACACCGATGTACCCTCCTCCTTTCTTCCATCGTTTCAAGCAATAAAAGGTAATTTTTTTTTTATGTTCTTCTTTACTTTCATTTTCTTCTTCTTCTTTCTACTTTACCTCTTTTGGTTTTGATGAGAATGCAAGTGAATCCAGAAGCATAAGTATAACAATGTTTTCGTGAGTGCCAACGATTATTCATGATGACGTTCTCCTCCTCAAGATCTGTATCACTTCATTCTTTTTCGTCTTGATGATATAATGCGAATGGGGACTGAGCTCGATCCTATGGCTTATGCGTTGAAAGCCTCCGAAGTAAGGTAGAACATGCAAGGGTTCCAGGTAAGTCATCCCAAACTAGGTGAGTAATTCCTTAATCTTCTTTCTTTTCTTTTCTTTTTTGTTTAGATCACCAACACGATTTCTTTCACGACATCTTCCAAATCTCTTTCACTCTTTCATTTTCTTTGTACATAGTCATTTTTTAATTTTCCTCCACCTTCTCATCTATCGCTTTCTTTTTAACTTTAACCTAACTCTCTTTTTCATTTTCATTTCTTAAAACAAAGAAGAACCTTCATTTTTCTTCACAAGATTTCAATACAAACCTTGAACGCTTCTATCGCTAACCCTCCTTGTGGATCACGACCCGCATAGCCACTTGCTATTGCGGTAGAATGAGAACTTGTACATCTCTATTTTAAAGTTCTGAAATACTGTATTTTTGTACAGGTACAAGCTTAATCAAATTTTTGGCGCTGTTACAGGGAAGGGTAACAGTTTTTATTGAAATCAGGTTTTTTATTAATTTTTAGAACTAAAACGAATTTTTCTTCTCTGTTGCAGGTTATAGGGCAAGAAAAGCAGGAAAGAAAGATTGCAGTGACATATAAGTGGTCTTGGCCTCTGTTCCAGAAAACAGAGACCAAGAACCCTTTGAATTGTCGCGTTTGCTCGGCTTTAGCCGCGTTTTCGCGGTAAGGAAGAGTTCACTACTACTGGCTTTTTGCAGGGCTGCTTGCTTGGCAAAATTCTAGTTTTCTGCAAACTTTATTTCTTATATGCCATCACATAAGCCTGCTAATACCAACAGTAAAACATTTGTTGAAAATTTAAAAAAATTGATTAGACGTTTGCATTTTAGGCACGTGTCTTTTCAATTCATTTACTTTACTGTTGAAGAGTGCTGGAGCAAGGTACGTTCGCATTGCATTTAGAATAGGACTTATCTCGTGAGTGAATCTTGTTTACATATCTTGTACACTTGCACAAACTGATCTTAAGGGCACCACCCCATAACAAGATAAGGTGGGGATTTAATCACCCTTCCTTGGCCCAAAAATCAGATTCCAAGCACTCACTAACCCGAGCCTAACTAAAAATGAGTAGACGTTGGCCCTAGGGATATCTCGGACTCAATTAGGAGATTATCCTAAGGGGGAAAGGTGTTGGAATTTGACTCCTGCCAATCAGTGTCTAGGAAAGGGATTAAGGGCCGAAAGCCCGAAGGTTGGTGGTTATTTAATTAAGGAACGTCTTTAACGGAAACCTCCCACCAATCTTGCCCTGACCTGGCTGATTAGCTTGTGGTCAAAGTCTGCATTATACCTCCCGTGGATAGTCTAACCAGTTAGGAGTCATCTAAGTCATAGGTTTACCTTAACTTAGTTTAGAATTTTTTCTTTTTTTTTTTGCTTATTTGTTTGTTTTTTGTTTGTGTTTTATTGTGTGATATGGCTTATAACAACAATTTTTTCAATTTTAATGATAATCCATATTACACACCAACTTCTTTTTTGGATATTACCAACCCGGCATATCATAACTTTGACCAACATAGTGTGCCGGATTGGTCTTATCCGAATCAATATAGCCCATGCCCCCAATCTTATAACCATAATTTCCATAATAATTTCAACTCTTCACACAGTCAGTGGGGATTCACCTCCCCCGAGTCCAATTTTCAACCAACTTGTCCTCCTTATCCACCTTGTCCACAATATTTCCAAGATTCATACTCAGTTCCACCAGTCCAAAATAGAAAACCATCATTTTGGAAATGAGTATGCGTGAGTCCAAACACAATCACAAAATCTGATGGACTCAAAATTTTACCACCAATTCCAAAACAACACCTCATCTTTTCAAGATCAATTGCAACAAAGCGATGAACCTATCAACTATGAAAAGATGCTTGAAGCCATGACTCAGGCTCAAAACTCTCAAAATCACGACATAGATATGATGGTCCAATCTCTACGTTCCACCGTCTGACCAGTTCTGATGTCACTAACCATTCTGTTAGAGCCAAAGAGTCATGTTGTTTTGAAAATCAAGGTTCCATTTCAGAACAATCAATTGAACTTGCCCAAACTCAATTTTGAAAATGATATTGACAGTTTGGCAAGTTATACCTTACCTGAAATTGAACCTGAGAATGATTATGATCATGAACCTCAACTTAGTGATTCAATTCTACTTCCTGATTCAATAATGACTCTGGTGCTTTCACCTGATTTCAATCTTTTTCCCGAGTCAACATTGGATCCTGTGCCATTCATCATGAAATTGAATCACCCATCTTTGATGATCATATTGAACTTGACCATTTTATACTTTTGAAAGTCCTATTGACAAATTGGCAAGTTCTCATTTTTATGACATTGAACTCAATGAGATGTTACCTGTGATCCAGTTCAAATTCCCGAATCAATATTGACTCCTGTTTTATTACCCGACCTGAGTAATATTTTAGAGTCAGTTTTGATTCCCACACCTATCATTCTTGAACTTGAATCACCAATATTAAGTCACATTCCATTGTCAGAAAATAAATGTAAGTTCCTTCAGACACACGACGGCCGTCATCATGAATGCGATCTCCAAAGAAGAAGGCAGGCTTCTCCAGCGGAACGCGAGCATCCGTTGTGAATACTGCATCGGTCATAAGCGCCCGAAAGGTTCTCCTGTCAACATTAGAGAGCCTCTCCCTGCGATCCGGCGACTGGTTAGCAGTCAATGGACACTCATTCTTTGCACGAAGGTCAAGCTCTGGTCAGCACCACCTACATGTCCAAAATGGCGCGTCTTGACGAGTGGGCCAGAAACATGTCGCACTGCGAAGAAAAGGACACAATCAGATACTTCATTAAAAGCAAGGAGAAATGCTGAAAAATGCTAAGTGTTCATACCCAAACGCAGAAGAGATACTGGACGCAGGAGTTATCAAACCCGCGTCCAGACCTGCGAATCTGCGCCCACACGCAGAAGAGATACTGGACGCAGAAGTTATCAAACTCGCGTCCAGACCTGCGAATCTGCGTCCAAACGCAGAAGAGATACGAGACGCAGAAGTTATCAAACCCGCGTCCAGACCTGCAAATCTGCGTCAAGTGGCACAAAACGCAAGGATCGAGTCCGCGTTTTGCAAACCAAGACTTGCGAATTTCTCTAAGTACTTGGACTCAGACGCCAGATTCATCAAAATCGGCAGCTGATGGCGCAGAACGCAAGGATCAAGTCCGCGTCCTGCAAACCAAGACCGCGTTCGAATCCTTCACAACTAGAGATTTCCTAAGTGAAAGATCCGAAACGCAGAGTTTAACGACGCCAGGTCATCAAACCTGCGCCCCGGTCATCATCTCAAGGACTGCGTCCGAGAATCAAACACGATTCTGTGTTAAGGGTTCTTAGGGTTCTATGAACTTGTTTTAATGGCAAAACCCACGCCGAAGAGGCATTTTACCTCGGAAAACAGCCTCCTGCGCAGAGGAAGCGTCTCTCTCAGCCTCGGCGACGGTCGCCCTTGAGGACGATGCACTCGGTTTCATCTTGGGGGCCATTAAAAGTTCAAAAATCCGAGCGAGTTCGAAGATGAACAGAGAAGGAATTCTTTCTTTTTTCTCAGCAAGTACGTTCAGAGAAGAGGATGCATCTCTCCAACTGTTGCCTTTTATGGGCCCAGGGATTCGCGAAGATACGCGGCGCGTGGCCCGGTAGACGCTGCAGCGAGTCACCGCTTGACGCGTGTAACCAAATCGTTTCTGAATGGAGAAGATCATGCGTCGCAACCCCGCCACGAGTCAGCAGTCGACACGTGGAGCAGTTCATTTAATGAACCAGGAAATCCGCGCGCCAAAAGGCGAAATTTCGCCGGTTCCCTAGGCCAGCTGGCGGCGTAATCATGACATGGCACAGAATTCGCGCCCAAAGAACGCACCTCCTCGATGGACATGCCACGTCAGCCTCTCCATGAATGCATTTGGAAGGTCGCGTCTCTCTAAGAAATTCGCGTCCTTTCAGTCTGGCCAAATATCGCGTCTACCTTCTGAAAATCAGTCGCGTCTCCAGTGCCAAAGGACGCACGATTACAGAAATCGCGCCTTTACAGCAGTACCATCTCTGCTTTTTGAAAAAGAACCTGCGTTTGGCCTCCTGCTTCTGCAAATCAGTTCAACAGTACACTGACGCAAGCAGACGACCAACCACTCCTGGCTTAAAGCGCGCCAATGACAGACTAAAAGCAATCGGAGAGGTTTAGACTGTGCATCTAAACACTCAACGATCGACTCTGGAGCTTCAAAGAGTTCGCAGTACACTCACAAAGGCAAAACTCCAGAAAGATAAACCAAACGCGAGGAGTCCTAATCATTCCAATCATAAAGGCGAACGCGGTTAAAATCCAAAGTATTTCCGAAATCCGTCCCATTTAACTGCGGAATGTCGAAAACTTTGGAGGGGGTTCTGTAGGCTGTCTAAAAATATCCAACAGACAAGCTACTAAGAAGCAGAGTTCCAGCAACAAGGCGCGTTGGCCCGAAGCCCCGCGTCTCAGCAACAAGGCGCGTCGGCCCGAAGCCCGCGTCTCAGCAACAAGGCGCGTTGGCCCGAAGCCCCGCGTCTCAGCAAACAAGGCGCGTCGGCCCGAAGCCCCGCGTCTCAGCAACAAGGCGCGTCGGCTCGAAGCCCGCGTCTCAGCAACAAGGCGCGTCGGCCCGAAGCCCCGCGTCTCAGCAACAAGGCGCGTTGGTCCGAAGCCCGCGTCTCAGCAACAAGCGCGTCGGCCCGAAGCCCGCGTCTCAGTTGCAACTACCCGAAATAAGGGGCCAGTCACCGCACATGTAGCAGGAAGTGGCCCCATTGTGGAGCGTTTTCAGGGGGCACGATCACCCCCTAAAACCCTATAAATAGTCCCGTCACTATTGAAGGAGGGACGATTGACGACGAGAAGGAAAAGGACGACAATCAAAGGAGAGATCAACGACAGAGAGAGAGAAACCCTTCAGCGAGCTTACTGAGTACTAGCCGCTCTTCGCCTACCTCCTCTTTGAGAGTTTTGGTAGACTGAGCTGAGTTACTCTTTCTACCGACCGAAGAGAAGACCCCCGACGGTCCAGGACGGTCATCTGGTCAACGGAGAACAAGATTCACTCTCCATCGCCACACACGAAGAACCCAGCCTTAAACAAAGGGAAGATTCAGACATCCTCCCTCCCTTGTAACTGGAAAGAGGGAAGAGTAGTTCTTTTGGTTGTAATCGTTTCGCTTGAATCAGGAAATCTTTTACAGCTAAAACCACTTTCTCCGACCACCAGATTTTCCGGCGCGTACAAGAGATGGCGACTCCGCTGGGGAATCTCTTCGTTACTGACGAGCGCACCGTGGTGCAAGATGACGTTCTCCGTAAGGGGAAAATGGTCGAATCCCTCGTCGTCGAGTTCGACCAGGCGAAGTATGAAGAGTTCCTCTCTTCTGGCTCCAAGAGCCCAAAGACCCGCGTCTGCCGCAGGGTCTCAAGTGGACAGCCCCCTGAAGCCCAATCTGAGGCTCTGTCGGGTGCTCCTGCTGCCCACTGTGCCAAGTTTGGTTCACCGCGCTGACGCCTCCCAGAAGGCCCGCGTAACCTCAGACACCTCTACTGCGATCAACCGCGTCGCGCAGAGCACACGCGCCAACGCCTCTCTGAAGGCCCGCGTGGTCCCCGGCACATCTACTGGTGCGATCGACCGTGTCGCACAGAACGCCCGCGTCAGCGTCTCTCAGGAGACCCGCGTGGCAAACACCCCTGGTTCTACAAACCAGGAAGTTGTTGGCTTCTCTCTTCCTCCACGGCGCAATCGGAATGCCGAGCGTCGACAGAGAAGACGCGCGCGTCAACACTCGGTCGGAACCGTTGGTTTTCTGACTGGAGTTGAACGCAGCGTACGATCCGATGCCTTGCCCGCACCTCGTCCAGTGCGAGAGGTCCGTGTTTGGCGACCCAAACGCAAGACTCCCCAAGTTGAGCCTTCTGAAGACCAACTTGCCAAACGCCAAAGCGAAGCTTCTGCGTCTTGTCAAACACAGGAAGCACGCGCCCATAGGCGTGGGGCCCAGCAGCCCACTCTCTCCCAAGTCTCTCTGCTCCAACGCAGCAGACAGCAACGCGAAAGTCGCGTCTCATATCAACAGAGACGCCAGACGCGCGTGACGCAGCCGCGACGCAACAGCCGCGTTTCTGAAACCTGTGTCGAGGCTGAACAGCACATGACTGTCTCCCGTCGTCGACGTTGCGAGACCAGTCTCTTTAATTCCCCTCCCACAGATTTGAGGGATTATTTGACAAGGAAAAGGAGTGCCAATCAGACCACTTCTCCATGCTGCTGTCAACAGCTCATCCAGATGCTCTCTGGATGCCATTGCGAGTCAGGCGTGCACCAGCCGTCTTTAATTAGACAGCTGACCCTGATTCCCCCGTCAGCCAAGAGAAGACGCTCCCACAGGAGGAGAACCTTCTCAGATGTTGAATACCCGGAGCTTACTGCAAACATGACTAGCAGAAGCAAGGGAAAACAACTAATGGTCAACTCAGAGGAATCTGACTCTGAACCGGAGGGGGTGTATCAACACACTCGCACCCGGACAGGGGCCATTCCCCCAATTGACTATAATGCCTTAGCCCGCGGCATTAGAATGGGTGGTTCTCACTCCGCTATAGTGGAGTCGCAGGCTTCAAACTCTTCCGTCGAGAAGGAGGCTTCCGCCTACATGGCCGACACTCCTGAGGAGACGACCAGGCGTTTAGAGCAGACGCAGAAGCACCAGATGGATATAATCGCCTCTCACAGAGATCCATTGACTCCCTCAAGCATATGCTTGAGAAATTGCTTGAAGAAAGAGCGAGATCTCCCCTAGACGGCCGAAGGGGAAAGGGAGAAAGGGAGGAAGCCCACCCTCCGAATCTTCTGACGAGACACGACGATCTACCTCGGATGTGTCCAGCCCTCGTCGCAGGCAAGAAGCGACCAAGACCAGGAGAAGACTCATGCTAAGAGGGTGAGTCAATTGGAACGACGCCTCGAGGCCCTTGCCAATCGCAAGGACCTCCAAGAAGCAGGAGTGGTCCGGCCCTATCCGGCTGAGTGGGACTTAGTTCCATACCCTCCTAAGTTCAAGGCTCCAACCCTCCAAGCATTCGACGGGAAGGGTCACCCAACCAGCATATCTACTACTTCAAATCTCAGACCGGGAACGTGGTAGATAATGACGCCATCCTGGCACGACTGTTCATCGGCACCCTGAAAGGTTGGCTTTTGAGTGGTTTATGAAGCTCCCGGAGGGTTCTATCAAGAACTGGGGGGATCTAGAGAAGCTGTTCTTGACACGCTTCTTCGAAGATGACTCCGAAGTCACAATGCCTACCCTTTTAGCTACAAGACAGCGAAAGGGAGAGTCCGTCAAGTCTTTCGTAGAAAGATTTCGGAACATGGCACTCCGATGTCCAAGCGGCATGACCCAGGCCACCCTGGTGGAAACATGTCGCCATAATCTCCAAACCTCACTCCTTGCTCAAATAGGAGTTGCTGAAAGCCGCACCTGGAAACAATTAGTCCAGCAAGGTGAACAGGCTGAGGAGATTGTCGCCCGCGTCAGAGCGGAAGAAGGCAAGCCCAGGCCAGAGAGGTCGACAAGGCGTGCACCAGACACATCCCTCCAAACCAAGCGGAAGGATAATTTGGCGACGGAGACCAAATCTCCCACCAAACCTCAAACAAGCAGGGCAAGTGGCTCTTCAAGCCAGCCACCCCCAACAAGCAGTATTCCTTCAAGGAGGAACACGTCGATTCGCTCTTCAAGCTACTCAACAAGAGCAATCGACTGAAGCTCCCTGAAATTAGGCGCCCGGAGGAAGTCGGCAAGACCGACAATCCCACCTACTGCTTATACCACATGATGCTCGGACATCCTACCAAAAGCTGCTACGTCTTTAAGGACATCCTTCAAGCTCTGATTGACGCGGAGGTATTAAAACTCCGACCAGAGCAAAAGAAGATGACAGCCACATGACGTCGATTCTCCAGTTTGGGACACGACCCCGACACCCGTGGGGGTGATCTCTGTCCCGAAGGAGAACTGAGGGTGGTCAACACAGACCCTCATCAGCAGCGGGAGAAAGGCTTGGTACCCATCCCTACACCTCGAGGGGAAATCATGTGGGTCCACCCTGACCTCGTCGACGAGCAACAATGGACGACTGTGACCAACAGGAAGTCCAAAGGCAAAGGGAAGACTTCATCTTGCCATGTGATATGCGCTTCCTCTCGAGAAGCGGACACTGATGTTCCCTCGCTGACTGACTCAGAGAAGGAAACAATAGTCCTGGCCGCAGAGCCCAGCCAACCTACGACGGGGACCCGTTCAGGACAGGCATACTTGAAGCAGTACGGCGAGACAGCAGCGGCTTCTCCGCAACCAGCCGTAGAACCAGCCAAGCCCTCCACGAAACCACCTGTGGAGAAACAGAAAGAAACCCGGTTTTCTCGGGCTCTTCTAAAAGGTGTAACGGAAGGATCCTCGACACCTTACAATTTTGATGTCTTGGCTCAACTAGCCAACATCCCGGCACGCATCACCTTGTATGAACTCCTGAGGCTATCAAAGTCAACCAGAGAGGCTCTACAAGAAGCTTTGGCAAACGCTGAGGTCTTCATGACTCGTGTGCCAAGGGAGGAAGATGTAGGAGGATTGCCTCCACGCCTCCCCAAATGCTCCCTGCATCACCTTCACAACAGACGACATGCAGGTTAAAGGGAAGCATGACCGACCCCTATACTTCACAGGGTATATTGGGTCATCCGAGGTGAACCGCATCCAGGTAGACCCAGGGTCTGCGCTAAGCATCATACCTCGCCGGGTTATGCAGTTTCTAGGCATTCCTACCCATCGTCTGAGCCCTACCCAGACGACTATTTACGGGTTCAATGCCAACAGCTCCCGCCCAATGGGAAGATCAAGCTCAAATGCCAGATTGGGAGCCTCAAGTCGGAAGTGACGTGTTACGTCATTGACGCGGACACTTCCTACAACCTGTTGCTGGGACGACCATGGATTCACCGCAATTCCATCGTTCCCTCTACTCTCCACCAAGTCATGAAATACATTGACGAGAGTGGACAGGTCCGAACGTTGATTGCCGAAAGGCATCCGTTTAAAGGGGTTGAAAATTATTTCACGGACTCCCTCTTATATCAGGATCCGGAGGAGACTAATGAACCCCACAACCAGAGGAGCCAGACTCTGGTAATGAAGCTGACATTGAGCCTGAGAAAGAAGAGTGCTTGTGGGAGTTGGAACCACTTGTAAAGAGCACTAATAAGCTCGATGTTGATACCACCGACGATGCGGGTGGTTGGTACATTAATGAAGATTTAGATTTTGCGTATTTTCCTGTGTATGTTTCCGATTCAATACCGTCGGATACCACTACCGACGTGGACGATGACCTCTGGTCGGCAATAGATGCTTTGACATCTTTGCATGTACCGGTGAAATCATCCTTCGGGATGTACCAGGATAATGGAGACGCGCAAGAGTCTGTATTCATGGTTCCAGCCAGACGAAAAGGCCAAGACCAATACTTTTTGGGCGAATCGCGTCTGAACCAATGCCCCACGAAGAATCGAAAGGTGAGGATGAATCCCCTCAGTTCGATCATTATGAACCGAAGGCACTAAGAATGATGAAGCGCATGGGGTATGATCTAACCAACAGGCCTGGGTTGAACTTCGGAAAAGGAAGAAGAACACTGCTTCGATCCTTTGTACCGAAGGGAAAACCCCTGATTACTATCATCAGACACGCCGGGGGTTGGGCTATATATCAACTCCAGTGCCATCAGCCTCTGATTCGGAGAGACTGTCAAGTCATGACTGCTCATCAGACACGTCGTCGTGGGAATCAGATGTCAGTGTCGGCAACATCTTCAAAGGGCTTTCAGTAAACATGGTTTCGACAAGCCATATGGAGGATGAAGATGAAGAAATGATCCAATCTGATACAGACCCTTGGATCAGACATTTGAATGCTCTTTGGGACATCCGCTTTGAACAGCGTGAGCCACCCACAGAAGACAAGGTTGTTCAAGTCAACCTAGGAGATGAAGCCAATCCTAAACCATCTTCATAAGTGACGGCCTGTCACCTTCGGAGAAGAAGGATTTAATATCTCTTGTACAAGAGTATATAGATGTCTTCGCCTGGAATTATGAGGACATGCCTGGACTTGATCCTCAAGTGGCTATGCATCGCCTCAACATCAATCCGGACATGAAGCCTGTTAAACACAGCAGCGACGGTTCCGTCCAGAGATAATGGAGGCAATCCAATCAGAGTCAGGAAGCTTATTGACTCGGCTTTATCAGGGAGGAACAGCATCCCGATTGGGTAGCCAACATCGTCCCCGTCGCCAAGAAGAACGGGAAGATCCGGATCTGCATCGACTTCCGTGATCTAAACGAGGCCTGCCCCAAAGACGAATTCCCATTGCCAATCACGGATGTCATGATTGACAATACTTGTGGATTCGAGCGAATGTCCTTTATGGATGGGTTCTCAGGATATAATCAAATCAAGATGTATCCCGATGACGAAAAGCACACCTCCTTCAGGACACCTCTAGGGTATATTGCTACACCGTCATGCCCTTCGGTCTGAAAAATGCGGGGGCAACCTACCAAAGGGCCATGAATGCCATTTTCCATCGGCAGATACGCAAAACGGTGGAATGTTATGTCGACGACATCGCGGTGAAAAGCCGCACTAAAGGTGATCACATAGCAGACCTGAGGGTGGTCTTCGACATCATGCGGGCTCATCAATTGAAGATGAACCCCACCAAGTCCTTCCTGGGGGTAGCCAGTGGCAAATTCCTAGGGTTTGTTGTGACTTCCACAGGAATCCATTTGGATCCAGAGAAAGTCCGTGCTATCCAAGAGATGCAACCCCCCAGAAGCCTCAAGGAGCTCAGAGGATTACAAGGACGATTGGCATACATCCGCAGATTCATTTCAAATCTCTCCGGGAGATGCCAACCCTTCGCTAAGCTGATGAAGAAGGGCGTTTCGTTCATTTGGGACGACGCTTGCCAGCAAGCATTTGAGGAGATCAACACTACCTCACCCAACCACCAGTCCTTGCAGCTCCGGTATCCGGAAAGCCTTTCCTGGTGTACGTCCGATCAATGGATCATTCTTTGGGAGCTCTACTAGCTCAGAATGATGACCAGGGGCGAGAACAAGCAATCTACTACCTAAGTAGAACGATGATCGGAGCCGAACATCGGTATAACCCGATCGAGAAGGAATGTTTGGCATTAGTGTTCGCCATTCAGAAAATGCGACACTATCTGGTAGGCCAGACTATAAATGTCATATCAAAAGTCAACCCCCTGAGGTTACTTATGACAAAGCCTTCTTCACTAAATGGCCGTGGCCTGGCGCCAAAATGGGCCATATTGCTCTCTCAATACGAGATGCACTTCCTACCCCAAAAAGCCATTAAAGGACAAGCGGTGGCGGACTTCCTAGCTGAACACCCAGATCCCAGGGCAGCCAAACTCTACGAGGATCTCCCAGATGAGGTCGCCGAAGTCTGCCTAGCTCAGACATCGTTCGAAAGTCAAGTATGGCAACTTTTCTTCGACGGTGCATCAAGGGCAAGCCCGAAGGGACACTCAGTAGCGGGGGTGGGAGTAGTACTCGCCTCCCCACAAAATTATGTGATTCCCCGAGCTATCTCGTTAACCGAGCCCTGTTCCAACAATGTGGCGGAATACAACGCTCTTTTGATTGGGATGCAATTCGCCGATGAGATTGGCGTTAAAAATCTCGAGGCATACGGTGATTCTAAACTCATCGTCAGCCAAGTTCGCGGAGAGTATGAGGTCAGGCATGAAGATCTAGTACCCTACTACAACGCGACAATCCACATGGCCGAGAGGTTTTCAACTTCTACATCGACCATGTACCGCGCAAGCAAAATGCGCATGCAGATGCACTTGCATCCCTTGCTGCCTCCTTAGCTCTTCCAGCCGGAGCAATGGAGAAGGTATTCGTCTATAGCCACGACCTATACTGCCCAAAAAGTCCCCTCGGAGACTACCAGAGGTCAACGGGAGATCGTCGCGGTAAGGAAACACTTGAAGTGTCAACCGATCCAGAGCTTAAAGACTGGCGATTCCCCTACATTGATTTTGTCTTGTACGGCATCTTGCCCGAAGACACCAGGGAGGCGGCTGCCATCCGAAGAAAGCCTCCAAATTCTACTACAATGCGATTTCGCGAACATTGTATCGTAGATCGCATGACGGGATCCTGCTCCGGTGCCTCTCATCAAAAGAGGCCCACGAAGTGTTGAAAGAAGCCCACGATGGTACGTGTGGAGCTCATCAACCTGGCCCGAAGCTGGCAAACCGACTCCAAAGATTGGGTTACTACTGGCCCAAGATGGTTGCCGATGCTGTTGCCTATGCCAAAAGATGTCACGCCTGTCAAATACATGGCGATTTCATCCATCAAGCACCAGGATACCTCCACTCTACGACCTCTACCTGGCCGTTCGAAATGTGGGGGATGGACGTGGTTGGTCCTATCAGCCCACCATCATCAAAAGGACATCGGTTCATCCTAGCGATAACCGATTACTTCTCAAAGTGGGCCGAAGCTATCCCTTTGAAAGAGGTGAAATCTTCTAACGTGATCAAGTTCGTGAAACATCACGTTATTTACCGCTTCGGTGTGCCTCGGCGGATTGTCCATGACAATGGACCCCAGTTCATCAGCCAGGCTTTTCAGAGATTCTGCGCCAAGTTCAGAATCCAGAGTGTGTCATCAACGGCATACTATCCGCCCGCTAACGGCCTCGCAGAAGCCTTCAACAAGACTATTGGCAAGCTTCTCAAAAAGTTCGTCTCGAAAAGTCAACGAGACTGGGACGACAAGCTGGGTGATGCTTATGGGCCTATCGCACGACTGTGCGAACCCCAACTAAAGCCACGCCATTTTCCTTGGTGTACGGATGCGAAGCCGTCCTTCCACTGGAAATCCAAATTCCATCTCTTCGCGTCGCCTTGACAGCGGAAATGACAACAGAGGAGAAGCATCGACAGCGACTCCAAGAATTGGAAGCCTTGGACGACAAGCGTCTGCAGGCCCAACAACAAATCGAGCTTTACCAAGCTCGTATCACCAGAGCCTTCAACAAGAAAGTCAAATCCCGAACTTTCAAGAAAGGCGACCTCGTCTTAGCCGTCCGAAGACCCATGGTCATGACGCACAAGACGAAAGGAAAATTCCAACCCAAATGGGAAGGACCGTTTGTAGTAGAGTCAGTCTACTCAAATGGATCGTATCGCCTCATAACCTCAAATGGCGATACACTCATGATGCCAATCAATGGCAAATTCCTGAAGAAATACTATCCCTAGATGGCATTCTTCCACCGATCAAGTTAAAAATACACCTCTGATCGGAAACATCCAACGCCTCCGACGGCTAAGGATAGAGGAAAATGTTGGCTTTTAGTCCAACATAAGTCTTCGACAACTCATCATGCTGAGGGGAATAGCATGACTAGCCCAACTCAAACGGTAGTTGGTAAAGGCATGACAAACCCGTTGACAGCTGAGGATTTGCTAAAAATCCTAAGGGACACGTTCCCATTTGATCCGACGCCTCCGACGGCTAAGGATAGAGGAAAATGTTGGCTTTTAAGTCCAACATAAGTCTTCGACAACTCATCATGCTGAGGGGAATAGCATGACTAGCCCAACTCAAACGGTAGTTGGTAAAGGCATGACAAACCCGTTGACAGCTGAGGATTTGCTAAAAATCCTAAGGGACACGTTCCCATTTGATCCGACGCCTCCGACGGCTAAGGATAGAAAAATTTGGCTTTTAAGTCCAACACAAGTCTTCGACAACTCATCATGCTGAGGGAATAGCATGGCTAGCCCAACTCAAACGGTAGTTGGTAAAGGCATGACAAACCCGTTGACAGCTGAGGATTTGCTAAAATCCTAAGGGACACGTTCCCTTTGATCCGACGCCTCCAACGGCTAAGGATAGAAGAAAATGTTGGCTTTTAAGTCCAACACAAGTCTTCGACAACTCATCATGCTGAGGGGAATAGCATGGCTAGCCCAACTCAAACGTTAGTTGGTAAAGGCATCTCAAATCCGTTGATAGCTGAGGGTTTGCTAAAAATCCTAAGTGGACTTGATTCCACTCTTCCCTCCAAAAATCCCTTACCAATTCTCATCCATAGAATGGTAGGACCACAAAATGCAATCATTACTATGTTAACACTATACCTCTGGTAATGAATCTCTTTGTCGAGTATAACCTTGCTTGTTAACTCTGCATAGAGTAACAAACTCTCAATTTGCCAAGTTAACACTATACCTCTGGCACTTCAAATTCCACTTGTCAATTCTCATCAATAGAATGACAGGTCCTCAAATTGCTCCTATCGCAAGCAAATTCTTGTCAAGTTAATATCACACCTCTGACAAAACTACTGTTTAGAGTTAACATTACACCTCTAAGCAGTACATCGAGTGCCTGTCAAGTTAATATCACACCTCTGATAGTCACCTTTCTTCAGACTTCCGTATCGAAGCTGAAATGGACGATGCCAAGTTAACACTACACTTCTAGCATCCGAGTCATTGCTAAGTTCAACAATACACCTATGGCTATGACCTTTCCTCGACTTCTTTAAGCCGAGACGACTAATGCCAAGTTCAACATTACACCCTCTAGCATTACTATCACTGTTAAGTTAAACATCACACCTATGACAGTGACACCCTCAGTTTTCCCAAATAAAACTGAGATGCTGATGAGTTAGGTTAATATCACACCTCTAACTCACATCCTTGTCAAGTTAACATTACACTTCTGACAAGACTACTTCTAAACCGTTAAGTTAATATCACACCTCTAACGGTAAAAATCTTACTAGATTCCCCACGAGTCTAGTTTCATTTGATATTCTCCCCAACCGAGTATCAAATTCATTTTGGAGGCAGTGTTGGTTAACATTACACCAAAACAATGCTTCCATCAAAATCCCCAGCTGATCTTAAATCAAGTTAATCCCAATCCTTGATAAAAGTTCACCTTCTCTGGGGGTACGCGCTCCACTTGTCACTTTCTTTTATAAAGTGGCAGGTCCACCAAAATCATTCTTTTGCTTCTAAAAACAAAACATTCAAGACAACAGAAAGAGGCAAAAAGAAAAGTGTCACTTTTATTCATATCCAAACACATGAAAGTGATACAAAACACTCTCTTATACAATAAGATTGAGTGTTACAATTAAGGAGTACAAAGAAGTCCCTCTCTCTCTCTGAGGCCGTACTCACTCCTTGAAGCCGCATCTGATCCTAAGTGCATGATGTCTGAAGAAGCGGCAACTGTTGGAACCGGTTGCACTTTGATGCATGACGCCAACTTCGAAAGCGCCCTAGCTGACCAAGCCAAGAGCAATGGTGTTCTTGAGGTCCGGTGGCAACAGAAGGTCCTGCAACCCTTCGTTCAGGCGCGTCTCTTTCCCTAGTAGACCATCCAACAAACATGGAGTCACTCTGGGGTGAGAGAGGAAGTTTCGGAGTCATCACAAAGGATGCTACCCTCCACTAGGTCCAGCGGCAGCAGAGAGTCCTGCATTCATCACCATCCCTTTCCCCAGCAGGCCATCCAACGGAATGTCCTTGATGTCACTTCTGGGGTAGGGAGAGGAAGAGGATCTCATCCGCCACCGTAACCGCCGGACCACCCTCGCCGATACTCAGCCTATCCGTCTCTTGCACCAGATCTGAAGAGACCTTGGCGAGGGTTGGGTCCTCGTCAGAGATGTAATATACTCTCTTATAGGTGACGAGGACCATAATATATTCTCTCATAGGTGAACGTTGAACGAGTTCGCCGACCGAAGTATTCTTCCAAGGGCCCAGCAAACCTGCGAGGAACAAAAAGAGAGAATAAGAACAATCTGCAACTTAGTGTAAACAGAGAAAAACTAAGTCAGCAGAGGCGAACGCGGGAATGATCCACGCAGTCAGCCAAACGCGGGAATGATCCATGCAGTCTGCCAAGACGCAGGAATGACACGCGCAGCAAGCCAAACTGTTGCGTCAGCAGAGACAAACGCGAATCAAAACGCGGTCCCATTCTGCGCCTAGGTCAAAGAGCACAAACGCCGAAAAGGCACAGACGCCGAAAATTGCCATCTCCATGAACAGGAGTTGCAAGGTGCGGGTCTGAAACCTTTTTTGGAATTCGTCCAAGGCATTGGCCATGAAACGTGCTAAGGCATAAGCCATAAAACGCGCCAACGCCAAGTGCCAAAGATTCCTGCACGCGCGTCCGGAGAAGTTCAGGTCTATGGTACAAATTCCAGAAGGAGTGCACCAATGCAGACTTCATGAGGGGGTCCAGATGACATGAAGCCAAGGTACAGGCCATGGTAAACCTAAAATGTCATGGTGAAACGAACGGCATACCCGTGGAGACCTCTATCAAGAGTTGTACTCTCTGCACCAGGACGCAAACGCGGTCACAAGGCAAAGAGTTGTTTTCTCCTAAAGAGACCAAACAGGAGCTTAAAAGCCCTGGGTCATCTTCAGAGCCTTCCTCATCCATGGAGAAGGAAGATGAAGGTTCTCAAAGCGCTCCCTCTTTCAAAAAACAAAATAGTCCAAAGGCAGGATTGAAGGGAGAAGGGGCGCCCTATTTATAGGCAACTCCTGATAATAGCGATTAATGGCCCCGTAATCTGAACCGCCGGCATTAATAACTGCACAACTGCCAAGATCCAATAAGGGCCGGACGCGTGTAACGCTGCTTCGAGAACCGCCGCTGGCGCTGATCTCCAACGCCCGCACTGGTTTCTCGTTTAAGAGAATCAATACTCAAGCCCAATCAGCAGCCGACGCGTGGACAACTGCTTCGGGAAACAAAGCGGAAAATCCGCATCTGATATTTAAAGATCACACCAAATCCCTATGACAGGCTGTATGTAACGCCTGGAGTTTACACCCAGACGCGGATTGAAGAACTATCCACACATCCGCGTCCCAGAAAGATGCCCGCGCGAGTCAAAGTCGCGTCCCCTCAGAGAGCACTTAATCCATTTTTGAATTAAGGGAAAGGCACAAGGCTGCGTCTCCCGCGTCTGCCTGATCCGCTTCCTTCTTCGCAGAAGCAGATCCGCGTTATTCAGAGCCGCGTCTCCCTGAATGAATGCCGCGTCTCATGAAACAATGATGGCCCCGTCTCCCTATGGATTGATGCTGCGTCTTGTCAAAAGGACTTAGTCCTGCCTAAGTTCTCATGAACTAAGAACCGCGTCTCACCCTGTGATTGACGCTGCGTTCGGAGGCCGCGTTTTCACTCTATGCTGCGTCTATGCTGCGTCTCATCAAGAAGACTTAGAGCCGACGCCGCGTCTCATTGAAAGAACTTAGTCTTACCTAAGTCTAGCATTCACAGCCAGGTGAATTCATCCACAGCAAAGCATTCACAGCCAGGTGAATTCATCCACAACAAAGGGATAAATTTTTCATACTTTTATTTCAAAAATGATAAAAGTAGATACAAACACTCTTGGTGAGCAGAGTGTCCTCTTCTTTACAAAAAAAAAAGAGGGGGGAAAAAGAAAAGAAGGCTAAACGTCCTGGCTCGCCAAGGAACGGATTTGTTCCCTGAGATGATGCATCTTGATCTGACGCGCCTTCTCAGCCTCCACCATGGCTTGGACCCGCAGCTCCTCTTCAGATAGGAAGGGTTTTGCAGCTAGCTGCGCTCGCAGAGATTCCACCCTGGAAGAGTGTAGAGACAGACTCTCTTCAGCTCGCGCCTTAGCAGCTTGTTGCTCCTCAAGCTCCTCTTTGATGGTAACGAGCTTCTTCTCATTGAACGCAAGCACAGCTTCCGCCTTGGCAATGGTGTCCCGAGCCTTGGCAATGGTGTCACGAGCACTGATGATGACTTGCTCAGTGCTCTGCATGGTAAGCTCGGATTCCCTTGAATTGGCAGTTAGTCTTTGACATTCAGCCTGGGAATATTCAAGGCTGCGGGCCTCTGCAGCAATTTGTGCCTCCGCCTCCTGTCGCTCTTGTTCTTGAGTAGCTAGGAGCCTAGTCAGGGTGGCCTGGGCCTCACTAAAAGAGCCAGTATCTTCCAAGGACTCCAGCTCCTGCAGGTAGCCTCCCAGTTGCTCTACCACCACCTGCAGACACGCCTTGGCAAGTGAAGGGCCTCCGGTTAATTCAACGTTCACGGCCAGATTTTAAGAAGCGTCTGGGCAAATTGGAACGAGCTGTTTCCACGTAAGATGAGATCAATACATGATCCCATCGAAGCGAAGAATTGCTGCACCATCTGACGTGCCAGTTCCCCCATGCCTTCACCACCTAGGAAGCTTCCCGACCCCTTTTCTGTCACAGGACAGGGGATATAAGGCGGATCTTCTCGCACAAGAGTCGTGCTGGCCGTCGAGACGGCAAGAGCTAGACCGGCCGCTGACACTTCCGGAGGTACTACCTCTGCAGGAGCCTCCACGATCAATGAGGGAGTGGTAAGCACGACCTCCTCAGAAACCTCCACCGAGACCTGAGCTGTATGGCCTTCTGGAAGGGTGCCAACCATCGGACCCTCCACCTGAACCCCCTCGGTCCTCTCTGCAAGTTATCGCGATGTTAGCCCCAATGGTAGAAAAGCGAAACATTTAAAGCATCAGAGCTGCCTTACCAGGTTGGAGGTCCAGAGACGTCAAATCCTGCGGAATGGAAGTCTCCCCCGCTTCAGCAGTAACCTCCTCGCCCGGCAGAGTGAGAGCCTCCTCAGCCTCAGTGGTTCCTTCCTCTTCTGGCAGAGTGGAAGGTTCCCCGATCTCAACAGCTGCCCCCTTTGAGGGTATCTCAGCAGCCGAGACCTCAATCCTCTCAGGCTGGGTCAACTCGTTCACCATCTCCTCAACACGCGAAGAGGTTGTAGCGTCGGCGTCTCTGGCTGGCCCTGCAGCGTGAAAGAAGAATGATAAAACATCCTCTTCAATATGCAAAGAGAAAATTAGACAGAAGATGGGAAGAGTACCTTCAGTAGGGATAATCGCCAGCGATGGTGCAGTCGATGGCTCGCCCCCATATATTTCCTCCTCCGAGATGTGGAAGAATTTGCTCTGATCAGGAAGAGCGGGTTCATCGCCATAGTCGGTCTCGTCTTCAAAGGCGCTTTCCCCCGATATCGAAGAAGACGACAGCGCAACGCGAGGAAGCTCCGCAACAGGAGCCTTACCTCCAATTACCCCAGTGGTAGGACTAGGGTCGACTGCCCTAAGACTGGAAATGAAGATGCTAGGAGACCCCGGCTGCCGTGCCTCGTCCCTCACATCATGAGCAGAAGAAGGCTCGGGTTGAACTGAGATGCCTACAATCTCAACATCCCCTCCAGTCATTATGTCAACCTCCACTGACTCGTCATCTTCGGCGGCGGTGGACTCGTCAACAAGCTCCCCTTCCTCCACGGTCTTACTGCGCGACCTAGGAGCACGGACTAGGGTGGGGAAATCTTCATCTTCCGACGGCTCCTCAACCCTAACAGGGATGTCTTCAGGAGGAGCCTCAACTCCAGCAGAGATATCTCCGAATTGGGAGACTTCAGCTGTTAAGTCCCTCCGAACCTTCTTTGGGGCAGGCTCAGCAATAGAAGCAGAGCGTCGACTACGCTTGCTCGCCAACTGCTTAGACCTCCTTGCCCGCGGCTCCTCCCTCGTGGCTGGTGGCTCAGCCCTTGTCGTTCGAGGCTCTGCCCTTGCCGGTCGCGGCTCCGCCCTCGCTGCTTGTGGCTCCTTCCTCGACCGTCTCTTGACCTCCTTATAAGCCTTCAGATACTGGTCGATAAGCTTCGAACGTTTACCGGACTCTGACCTGGCCTCGAGATGTGCATTGATGCTCTCAAGGCATGAAGACTCCGGAACAAGGTCTGGTGCCTGGCTGGCTTGGAAGTACCAAGCGCAGAAGCTGAAGCTCGTGCGGCACTTGGCGTCTCGTTGGGTAGACGGAATGTTGCTCCCGTCCCTCCAGCCACACTGTAATACCAAGCCCGAGCACCCTCGAACAGGTTCCCTTCGAAGGCGAGCCGAGCATTGGGGTTCCCGACATAGAGTTGATCGTAGCCAAACTGTCGGGCAAAACGGTTCGGCATGTATGGCTCGATGGTGCAGGAAGTCCCTTGCCGGAACATCACATATCCCGGCCGGATGTTGATCAACCACCAGAAGATTCCCGCAGGCAGTTGTGTGAAGTCATCCCGACCAGCGATATCAGCGAACAACTCCCCGAAAGCCGCACCAGGAACGTCTGGGAAGCAGCGTTGAGCTGGTAGTTCGTGGCGCAGGAAAGACACTTCCTAATATAATACAGGTAGGTGTCACGCCACTCCGAACGTTCCAGCCGCTGCACAAATGGGATACGAACCGTGCCCCACGCGCCGCCGTCATCAAAGAAGGGCAATGCATCACGTACCAAGCCATGAGGTACGTATAAGGCAGCTTAACCCGAGGGTTAGGGCGCTTCACCTTCGGATTCCCCTCTGAGTCGACATATGCTTTCCATGGGGGTCAACAGTCTTCGGGGGCTCGCAGAAACTCTTGGCTAACGCCCGTAGCCCACTCTGAATACCGGCCACCACAGCCGGAAGAAGAGCTATGGGGCTGCCATGAGCCAGGAGCACCGCCGGGTACACCACGTCGGCAACAATAACTTCGTGTGGCAGTGTGGGCACCACACAACGCTTCAACCACAGCATCAAGAAGCCCGCCAACAGTGCTCGACTAGAGATGGGAGTCCGGGCTTGATGGTGAAAGCTTTCAAAAACCAAGTCCGGGTCGAAACCGTCCTCGTTCGACTCCGTGGTGTAGAAGCTGTTCGGAGCCTGATCAATCCTGTCTTCGATTTCCCTATCAGAGCTGGCAGCCAGTCGGGTTATCGGGAGGTCTTTATTGCTAACATTGTTGAACAGATAACTAGCCAAGACAACTGCTTGACTCCTCCTGATCTCCAGGTAGTTATCTGGCCGCAGATGTGGAAGTGGCACATCACCTCCCAGTAGGTCTCAT